>JARKHS020003516.1:0-270109 GCA_030143305.2 Amblyomma americanum
CAGCGACTCTCTCGCGGAACAATCCTTTATATAGTGCTTGGACGCAGGGACCGCATTACTACTCACTCCTAGACTTCATTAGATTGGCCAAGCTTTCTTTATCCGTTTACCTATCCTTTCTATTTATTCATCATTACTTACCCCTTGTATACCCTTATGTCTAGAGGCAATTAACATCCCTTTAGAATAATGTCTGATATTAGTTGGCATTCCTTTTATAAGAAATCAGTTGATACCTCATAGAAGAGCTCAATCGTGATCTGTTAATAGGAGGGAATGAAAAGAAATCGAATATTTATTCAACAAGGAAGGTGGACTTTCTTCAGTAGAAAATTATGTCTTGCTGAGGTCTTAAGTTTTGGATGTTCTCCTGGAACATTTTTCACCGGAGAATAATTAGTGACTCAAAGCATTAACGCCCTATGTTACCGGGGTGTAAGTCAACGCTTAATTCAACGAGCAGTGGTAGAAATCAGTCTGGTCGATCAGGCTCAGGAGGCTCTGAGCGATGTCAATGCGGCAATGAAAATAGCCATCTTCTTCTCGACTAGAGTAAAAAAAGCCGCCCCATCCAGGTAAACTTTCTACACTTAATCAATTCCATGTGCTTGTGGAAGGTACGCAGACGGATGTACTCATTAATAAAAACTCTAAAAATCAGCGCACTGCCAAATACTCTCCCCCTCCCCCTCTCCTATGACTTATCTATTTGTCTAGAATCTGCATGTGACACACATGACAGGTCAAGCATTGTGGAGATACGATGTGGGCTTGATATATGACATGAGGTAGGTATATGTACCTGGTTCTTAAATGTCAATTAAGAATTAGGCTACTGAGGAGTAACCGGTAGTTTAACTGGCATCCAAATGTAAGCATATGCTGAATGATGTTAAGATTGTAGGCAAGTGCAGGGGAATTACGCCGTGCAATTTCTTCTTGGCATATTCTGCATAATAAGAAACTAGCTGCATAAATAGTACAGCTCAGGACGTTAAGTACCACAATTGTTTTATATTTTGTTCACCTCAAGCATAAAATGCCAAAATTGCCAGCTGTTCGCTCTTCAACCGCGCCTACTTTAATAGTTTAGATTCCCTCAGGGCACATGAGCGTTGCATAGGCAGTGGCTTTCATCAAAATACAAAAACAAGGCAGCAAAGCATGATCACAGAACAGAACTAAATGGCTTCTTGCAGCAGAATTTTAGTCATGGGTGCGCGAAATTGAAATCATAAATAGTTGAAAACAGCGAAAACGCAACGAAACACGAGAGAAGGAAGAAGGCAACATAATCTTGTTTCAAGCTGTACCGGATTTGTCAGGTGTCTACTGTTTCCTACCACTATCTTAAATCTATACAGTCACACCAAACTGTGCATTTGCTACACCGTATCAGCCGTATGAAACGGTCTGGAATAATACGATACAGTATCAAAACCAAACGGCCAATTCAATGCGGTGAGATGTAATTCATCAAAAAATAAAACGGCCGCTAGGCTAACATCGAATAAGAAACACCACATGAGCCTTAAAATGTTCGAAATAAAACGAATGCGAGTCAGTGTACTGTGATTATCATGTAACGTGCTCGCGCTACCCACCGCTGACTTGCCGTTAGTGCGAAAACTGCCGTCGCGAATGCAAGCGGTGGCTTAAAAAAATGTGGCCCAACGAGAGAGATCGTGCGCCCAGCAAGGGAAACTCACCTCGGAGCCGCCAATGGTCGTGTCCGGGAACCCCTGCCCGGTACCCGACTGCGCCCAGAAGTCGACGGGCGCCGCTGGCCAGTACGGGGAGGCCGCCCACTGCTGTTCGAACGGGTCGGTGCCGTAGTACCGCACATCCTGCCGCCGCCGCTGCTGCTGCTGCTGCTGCGAAGCTGCACCTTCCATGCTTGCCACAGAGACTGGTTGTGAGCGCGCTTTGTTCAGAACCCGGATGAGACCTTCTTCCTCCTCGTTGTCTTTGCTGTCCTAACAGCCGTTACCCACTGCCATCTCAAACACCTACCGCAGGGAGGCATCGTAGTCAAGCAGCCAAGGTGAAAAAAGGGACTAATGGGACGGTTACCACAGAGTAAAGCAAGATTCACCGAAAACTGTTTGCGGCGACCAACACACTAGTGTTCTTGTCTGGTACAGTGCTCATTAGTCACTATGCTGTCATTCGTGATGTCACTGAGTTATATTCAACGTATAGCGGCGCTGCGCCGACACTGACAGCGCCAACGCCGACGTCGCTAAGCCGATAAACCTGCTATAACAGCTGTCGCTCTAAAGGGAAGGTGGGAGACACTCAGCCATTTTTTTTCTTGCACATAGGCAAGAAGTGACATCAACAAGAGCGACGTATTTTCCATGCCTTCAAGAGCGAATACGGCCTGAATTTACCCCATGAGCGCATGTGGCGGGTTGATGAGAAGAACCACTTCTTGGCTGACATATCCTGTACGGCGGAGACCTATCAGGAAAGATTTTGTTTTAGGGAGCTCGTCTATATTATAAAACCTGCGCAAGGATCGACATAGGTCGTTGTTGAGCAATCTCTCTGTAGATTTATTGTCGTAGAATTTTGTTTCGTCTTTGAAGCATTCATTTAATACCCCACTATACCTACGTCATGGTAAAAGAAGGCACTTGTAATATGCACTGTTGTTTCATTCTACATATAGCATTTCAAATTTCCTGGCTTGCCCAGCAACGAGATGGAACTGTTTTTTACAGCTAAAAGCTAGAATAGCAGATACTGCGCCATTTCCTTTCCCCAAAAACCAATTATTAAGCTAATCGCGATGACCTTCAGTATGCAGACCCTTCTTACAATCTCACCATCCGCTCCTTGCCAGGAAACGTTGCTGCCCCCCCCCCCCCCCCCCCCATTGCCACACTCTGGTTGTTCATTCCTCGCACTTGCCACACCATCCTCCTTTCATGGTAATCACCCTCCGGGTAATTACCATAGAAACCACCCTCTGGTTGCGCAATCTTACGCCCTCGCCATAACCTCTTCCTTCCCCGGTAACTACCCTCTCGTTGTGGATTTCGCCGGGCTCGCTACACCTTCCTCCCGCGGTAACCACGCTCCGGCTTATTCTGATCGTGACATCCCTCCAGCTTCACCTTCTTCCGCTTCCGTTACACGCTCCTGCTTGCAAGGTAACCATCCTCCTCCGGGTGGTCTAGGTGCATTGCCCTCCGGTTACGCATCTCCACCATGGTTCTACCATACCATCCTGCTCCCATGGTAACAACCCTCCGGATGGTTCCAGACGGTTCACGTACCCTCGACTCTCGTGACACCGTCTGAATATCTTGGTACCTGCTTTTCGATTGCTCTTTTCTCCATACTCTTGTCACACTCTCTTGCTTCCACGTCAACCACCCTCCAGTAGGTCCCGGTGGTTACCACCCTCTGGTTGCGCACTTCTACTACAACGATGTGAAACCCAGAGAACGGGTGCCCGCAGCCGTCGCTACAAACGACACTCTGCAAGAAAGCTATATTGGCTTAACAGATGACATTGTAGGCTTTTTTTTTCTTTAAAAACTCCTATTTCACATGTGTTCTGGTGAAGGCGCGTGAAAAGCGCTTTTGCTTCATCGTAAAATTAAAATGCGTAAGGAAGTACTGCCAAAAGGTGAAAGACTGAAATATCGAAATGCGGATTATTTTTTAAATGGCTCTCATTTTCACTGAGGCGCATGTTCCGGTTCTTCGATGTAAACGAAACGTCGTGAGATAGGAATGAGAGACGGCACTGCATGAGAAAAAAGGGACGGCAAAATATTTGGATACACTTGTCATACTGGTCTGACCATGCTCATGTCATACGGCATCTCAAATAACACGCGAGATTTCTACCGGGAACGAAGATAACCAAGTTTTTTGTCAGATTCACAAACAGATGGAGAGTTCATGAAAGTATACTTCCTAGTCTAGCTACTTTTTTTCGGCGTCGATTATTTCATCTCTGCGCCTATCCTTGCTTACGCCGAATAAAGAACATTTATCAAAGAATGGTTTACAATGTTTGTATACGTTAGTGTGTAGTACAATCAGTCCGTCTTGCTCATACTTATTTTCTACGTTTCGTTTGGCTTGACGGGTTTGCTAATTAAATACAACGACTGGTTTGGCCTATATACTGCCGTCCGTTAGTAAGTATACGTTCGTATAAAACACCTTTGCATTAAAAAAATCGAATCTTATGTTGTTTTTTTTCTGCCCACTAGCCTTCGGATGTTCACATCTGTTCGATTTGCATAGTCGATTCAACTTCACAGGGGATGAAAAAACATTTGATACGCTATTCTGCTTAGCTAGGGTCTTGAGACTGTTGGATGTGGTGTGGATGTATGACATGACTGCTGATTTTTCTGTCTTTAGAACGGCGCGCGGGCAAACGGTTCTTCTTCAAGAATGACTCTAGCGCAGATATCTGAAAAAGTGGATAGCCTGCGGGAGAAAGCTCATTGCTCTCTTGCTGGAAACTTTCGAACACCGAACGGCCACAAGGTTTTCGAAAGATGTTTTGACAGGAAATACTGAAAATTGGTCCTTTTAACCAGTTTCAACATTAGTCAGTTATCTATACGATGAATGTCTGATCGAGAGCAAAAGTTCCCGGGACGCGGGTTCTTGGAAAAACGTTTATTGTAGCTTCACCTTCCTACGCTGTCACTGATATTATATGAAATTACTAAAGGCCTAAATGCTCCTTCCTCTGGTAGCAATATCAGGCGACAGCTTAGCGAGGTGGAGCTACAATAAACTTTTTCCAAGAATTCGATTCCCGCAAACTTTTGCCCCCGATAGAACAACAGCAAGTGATCGAATGGGCTTTGTCTTCAGAATAATGGTACCGATTGCTTGAGCCAGGCCCATGTCCAGCATCGTCTTTCTTCTCTAAACATGCGCATTTGTGGTTTAGATTTAGTGGTGCTGACAATTGCCGATCAGCGCTTAGCTACATACTTAATCCTTTGGGACAGGCGCTTGATTTAAGGTATAGGATAGTCACCTAGTTTTCGTTGCGGGAAGCATCATATGCTGGCTTTATTATGCTTTATCTATTTCATCAGTTTTTCTGCGTCACTTTGTAAACAGGCTTCTTAGCCGCCTTCAAATTAGAAATTCCTTGTTCTGAACTCGCGCCTAACTTCTGAAAGCAATATTAGGTCAGGACGAATTTCAAGAGACCGGAAGCGCCTCGCTATTGTGTCTCACCAAGCACGCGCTACGCCGCTGCACTTATTCTCCTGCACGATGAAGCTCATTGCGCTAACTTGCTTTGTGGCAAAGCGGATCAACGGAACCTCAGATGACTACGTAATAAAAGTTCTAAATCACCAAAGTCGAAGAATTTCACCGTATATTTAAACCGAGTAGACGAGCGCAAGCATGTGTTTAGCCTGGTTGGCTCATGATCTCGCTTTGCTGGGTCGTCGGCACGTCTGGCGATATTAGACTAAGGTTATGCTTTGATCGAGGTTAAGCTACTCTCGATCGAATAAATGGCAGCGGAAAGTAAACGAAGACATCGAAGAAACACACAAACGAGGACGATGCTGCACTGACAACTGAACGTTTATTGGAAAGGCCGCATATTTATACTTAGAGACCAGCCAGTGCTTCGAATGATATCTTATCGATTCCTGCTTGCATCCCGGCACAGATATCTCGCTTCTTTTTTCGATAGGCCAACCGATGGCGTGCTGACGCATTGCTCTCCGGATTCACGGATGGCCCAGGCTTCCAGGATTTCTCTTGTCAGCTTGTCTTTGCTCTTTTTCACTACCTGCACGTGGTGAAGGTCAGCAGGGCTTGTTTGTTTTTTGCAAGTTTCGCAATCTCTGCAGTGTATCGCAAGGTTGGTGCCAGACTTGCCTGCTATGGCTGTTGCGTGCTCTCTTGCTCTGTCGTTGACGCATCTCCCGGTTTGGCCTATGTAATGCTTCCCGCAGAATAGAGGGATACGATAAACAATGCCCTGAAAGCACTGAGAATACCTCGTTCTGTGTCCGATTTGGCAATCGGATTTGTTTTTCTGCCCATTCACTCGCGCACACATGCTTTTCGCCTTGTTTGGCGCCGTGGGAATGATCTTGATGTTGTGCTTCTTCCCGATCTTTTTGAGATTGTGGGTCAGCCCATGAACGTAGGGAATAACGGAAAACTTCTTTCTTTGAGTCGATGCTTCAGGGGCACTTTCCTTTTCCCTGCCAAGCTTCTTCGGCAGCACGAGGTCTTCTGCTATGCTGCAGAGCAACGCCAAAGGATATCCGGCTTCCTGAAGCCTAGCAACTTGCCTCTGAAGGCCCTGGCTCATCTGGTGTGGACACGACTTCTTTAGAGCAGATTGCAATGCTGCCCTCACAATTCCTCTTTTGACCGTCTTAGAGTGGTTAGAGCTGAAAGGAAGAAACTGCTTCTTTGCTCGAGGCTGGTATGTCCAACATAGGTGCCCCGGCGAGAACTCAAGGCGTATGTCTTAGACATACGCCTTGAGTTCTCGCCGGGGCACCTATGTTGGATATACCAGCCTCGAGCAAAGAAGCAGTTTCTTCCTTTCAGCTCTAACCACTCTAAGACGGTCAAAAGAGGAATTGTGAGGGCAGCATTGCAATCTGCTCTAAAGAAGTCGTGTCCACACCAGATGAGCCAGGGCCTTCAGAGGCAAGTTGCTAGGCTTCAGGAAGCCGGATATCCTTTGGCGTTGCTCTGCAGCATAGCAGAAGACCTCGTGCTGCCGAAGAAGCTTGGCAGGGAAAAGGAAAGTGCCCCTGAAGCATCGACTCAAAGAAAGAAGTTTTCCGTTATTCCCTACGTTCATGGGCTGACCCACAATCTCAAAAAGATCGGGAAGAAGCACAACATCAAGATCATTCCCACGGCGCCAAACAAGGCGAAAAGCATGTGTGCGCGAGTGAATGGGCAGAAAAACAAATCCGATTGCCAAATCGGACACAGAACGAGGTATTCTCAGTGCTTTCAGGGCATTGTTTATCGTATCCCTCTATTCTGCGGGAAGCATTACATAGGCCAAACCGGGAGATGCGTCAACGACAGAGCAAGAGAGCACGCAACAGCCATAGCAGGCAAGTCTGGCACCAACCTTGCGATACACTGCAGAGATTGCGAAACTTGCAAAAAACAAACAAGCCCTGCTGACCTTCACCACGTGCAGGTAGTGAAAAAGAGCAAAGACAAGCTGACAAGAGAAATCCTGGAAGCCTGGGCCATCCGTGAATCCGGAGAGCAATGCGTCAGCACGCCATCGGTTGGCCTATCGAAAAAAGAAGTGAGATATCTGTGCCGGGATGCAAGCAGGAATCGATAAGATATCATTCGAAGCACTGGCTGGTCTCTAAGTATAAATATGCGGCCTTTCCAATAAACGTTCAGTTGTCAGTGCAGCATCGTCCTCGTTTGTGTGTTTCTTCGATGTCTTCGTTTACTTTCCGCTGCCATTTATTCGATCATGCACCAACCAGCTCAACAATCCACCTTATTAGCCTTAAGCTACTCTGATCTGTTCGCGCTTGCAGATGCAACTTGATGTAGACGAGGGTGTGCAATGCGAATCGCAAGAGAGTGCGTTGCAGTTTAACACGAGGCGTGATTGGCTGCGGCGATACCCGCGTGCTCAGTCGCGCAGTCGGCCAGCGAAGCTGACTCCGTTCGCGCCACCGCGGGTTTCAAACTCAGTCGACGGCGATATTTATTTTATTTGCACATGTTTGCCAAACTGAACCTCAACTCCATGCAAGCCACAAGATTATTGGTTGGGTTTGATCGCGTGAAGTAGTGCTCTCGCACCAAAATTTTCCTCTGCCCTAAAACAGAATCCCCCTTCGCCATCTTTCTACCTTAAACACTGATAAATGCAGCTAAGAGTGACAGACGCTTCACAGTTCTATAGTTTTAGTGCGAAACCGCTTACCCGAGAGCTTACCCCAGTTACTCGGGATTAGCTCGGAGGAGCGTCGCGAAACCTGCAGCCAATGGGAGGAAGTTCGGTTAAGTGCGGAGGAGCGTCGCGCAAGCTGTAACCAATGGGAGGAGGGCGCCACGCCGCCTAGGGGACTTAACCGTGCGGCGTGATCAGAACCTGCCCATTGTGAGCAAACTGACTACCGTGGCAGGTGGCGTTTAAAGTAATTGTAACGGATCGGATGATGCCCGCGGCGTTGTTAGGACCATCCGTCCTTTATTTGCTGTCCCGGCGCACTGGAGCAGCCATCTCCTCGATAAGGTAAGGTAAGCAAACTTTATTGAATCTTTGAAGGAATTTGCGGCTGCAGGACCCGCGTCTTCCTCGTCTCAGGCGGTCCCGGGTCCTGTCCTCGCAAGGTCGGGCCCCTATTCCAGGGCTCCGCTGAGCCGCGCTGCCTCACAAGCGTGCTGCACCAGGGTCCTTTGGACTGTGAGCTCCCTGCTGACGAGCTGGCTCTCCCATTGCTCCGCACTCGGGTGTTAGTGTTGGTGGAATGTTCTGTTTCGCTCACACTCCCACCTGATGTGGTAGAGTGTCGGCACGGCCCGGGCCCCGTCGTGTACGTCGGCAAGAACTGCATCAGGGCGAGGCAGGCAGAAGTTGACCAGCCAAGGCGGCGACAGAGTTAGAGGGAAGGATGGGGGAACGTTTTCCCGGAATCGCCCGAGGTCCCGTTTGCGGGAACGATACGGCTGCACGTGGAGACGCGTGCAGGGTCGCACGGTTTTCCCAATTGCCCTCCACGGAGTTGTTTCGCGCCAGAGGCGACCAAGAGTGGTGGTAGCCGTCGCCCCGTCGAAACCGCTATATGCCGACCGCCCCCTCGTACTGACATTAAATAACACTTTGTGCTGGGCTAGTTGGTTAGACAGGTTAGCGCCAAAAAAAGACGAACACAAGGCGAGAGAACGACGACACGACACAGAAAAGCGCTACTAACAACTGGTTTTACTTTTCGCTCCAGGGTACATATTTAAAGCCTTGTGATATCACATGCGCACAACCAGGGGGCGTCAACATACTTTCATATCAAAACTTTTGATGTATTGCTCGCTAATCTTGAGTTTATGGCACGGCAAGCAACATAGAATGAAAAACACCAGTAATGGACACGAAGCGATGGAAGCGATGCTTTGATAACGGCATACTCTGCGGATCGGGCATTTCTAGAGGTGCGTTTAAAAAAGCACTCAGCACGTTTTTATTCGTACTGTTTGTTTTTCTTTCCTTATCCTTTTCACTGATTCATCGGGTCCATTACTAATGTTTTTCATTCCTTGTTGCTTGTCCTGCCATAAACTGAAGATTCGCGAGAGATACATCATAACTTTTGATATGAAAGAATGTTGACCCCCCTTGTTATTCGCATGTGATGTGACAAGCCTTTCAATATGTACTCTTGGAGCGAAAAACAAAACTAGCTGTTAATAGCGCTTTTCTGTGTTGTGTCGTCGTTCTCTCGCCTTTTGTTCGTCTTTTTTGGCGCTAACGTGTTTCAAAGGATCGTCCTGACATAACATCTTCTGGGTTGAAAGGTTGGAAAGCCTTTGAAGGGTGAACACCGGCGGACGAGACGGGACCACGCGGTCGCTCTTGACTGGGAGCAGTTAAGCTGTGACGTGCGGTTAGCAAGGACGCGGCTAGGGGGCTCTGTGACGGCTCTAGCGCCCGAGGATGTGGTATGTCAAAAGCTCTCGGGAAACAGGTTGGCAAAACGAAACGTAGCCGGACAGTAGGGGTGCCGCCGCACATTCAAGGGCAGCAACGGCAGGGCTCTTGCCACTTCCTGGATCTCGGAGGACGCCTGTCAACAGTTGTCGTGAAGGCGAGTGGAGCAGGAACGCGGGCCAGCGCTGCCGTGTGTTACTCGAGGTGGAAGGTGCTCGTTTGAGGCCGATAGTTGCCCGAATGGCGGGAGCCGCCAGGATTACGAGCCTCCAGGAAGCCGGCGACACGTGGGAGTGTTTTTTATGTCTTTTCATGTGTTTTAATTTTTATTTCGTAGGGGAGAGAGTTTTTGTAATACTGTGGAAGTATTAGGCGTGACTCGTAACCTAGTGGGTCATTCATATTGGGTCAGTTACCGGAATTCTCGATTTTTTTTAAGCAGTTTCGATGTTCTTTTAGCACAGGGAGTTTTAGGGAGAGAGTTTTGAACCTTGGGGGAAATTTGAAGGCGTACCATGCAGTTTGTAAACTATTCATGCGCTGAGTTTGTCGTTTGATGAGGACCAGACTCCTAGGTATTTAAATCCGGGCATTGTAGCCTGAGAAATTGTGCTGAGCTAGGCTTCGATCCCTTACATCTTCGGCGATGCAAAGGGGGGAAGATTTTCCCTTAGGCATTTCCGTGTTGTTGTGCTCCTTGCTCAACCTGCTGTAAATATGTAAATTTCTCTATATAACGCTTCAGTTTACCTTCCCTCAAGTCAATGCATCACGACTTGAGAATCAGCCACCTGCCAGTGCAGGGGCGCATGCCTTAACCGCTGCGTCACTGTGCTGATAGTGGAACGAGGACTCGCTGCGATCTATAGGTGTCAAGTAGAAAATAGCAATTCTGCATACATGCGCATTAACCCACTAAAGCCCTTAAGGCGGAGCCTAACTTTCCTGTTTTCGAAAATGTACTCGGCTTAACTACGTCAAACCTCTATCACTTTTTAACTCGGCCGGCAGTGTTCACAATGAAAAGGCGAGATAACAACTGGCAGCAAGCAGAAAAACCCACGCTCACATTTGTATTCGTTAATCAACACGACCACCTGGCCACTCTGCAAAAACATTGAGAATAGCTGGAGTGTTAAAGAATTTAGGTGAGACAATTTCCACAATGTGTCAGTAATAAGATATGAATTAATTTTACAGACGATATAAACAAAGTCCTAAGAGAAGAACCCACATTTCTCAATTTATTTTTCACTACTGTGCCTCGACCCAGGCCAGTGCCAATTGTGGGTGCTGAAGCAATTAAAACTATTTTTCTTCAAAAATGTTTTCACCAAGCGCAATTTCACTAGCATCTAAGCAATGTATTTTTCAGATGTCTTTCCAATGGTGAGTAGTCAGTTGCTGGTATTTAACACACATTATCAACTGCAGCTTTCTGAATCACTCACGAATTTGAAAGAACAAGGCTCAACAGGCACAGAATCTAAAACAAGGTATTTCTATCCGTTTATTCGCTTCCGTTCCTTGTTTTCGCAGTTGTCTTTGTCCTTCAGGGTCTTTTCGAGGTTCGCTAGGCAGCTTTCGCAATAAACACAATAGGCATTTGGTTAACCGATCTCCTTTGTTCTCTTTGTTTCAGCGACAGTAATTTTAGCTGTCGCTATGAAGAGAACCTGATATGAACGTCAACGGTTTATATTGGTAGACAAAGATTCATGTCAAGCACATGTCGTTCGTATTATACCTCTGCGCACACAGTACAAGTTTTCAGGCATTATTGAGAATGCACTCGAGGCCGTTGTTCAAATCTTATAGTGCACTCTAAGGAGTGCTGCGGCCTTTTCCAAGCCAACAATGCGGGCAGCAGTTTTTATCTTCATTGGCCTTCTTCTTAGTGGTAAGGAACGTTGAAAATTTTCGGTTTGCACGGAGATATTCTTTCCTCAATGCGGCACTTACAGAACCTTGTATTACCCTGCACAATTCACAGGCCTGCAAAGGGTTGTTATAGAAAGCTAGTTGGTTCTCCGTGCTTAAGTTACATTCTCATGCGTGTTATCCTCCACCTTATAAAAGCTGTAAGACTAAGTGACCAACATCACGCGAAGCTATATTACGCCTAAGCAAGTGAAATATGCTATGAGTGCGACTTTTCCCACCGGCATTACTTAAAACAAAGCAGAACGGCAACCGACCTAAAATAAATTTATTTCCACTAGGCCACCCTTTCCACTGAACGTTGGTTGCAAAGGTGCGCATTGTAATTCCGTTTGTAATCCTACTGGTCATATTCGCTTTTTGAAACACAATTGGGACGGGGTAATGCAGTACGCAAATGATTTCTTTTTTAACGCGTAAGAAGGTGGACGTAGGCAGCCCACACCTAACCCTGGCCAATCGCCCACCGTGCATATGTGCCATCGCTTCGGAGGACACAACATGCCGAGAGTTATTACACGGGAATCGAATGCGTGACATCCTGCGTGCAATTTTTTCTGAAGGTAATAGTAGCAGCCATTCACGAGAGGACGAAGATATCATGCGACATTGAATTGAATTTGTGATAGGAACTGCAACTGTCCACTGTAAACAAACGTTGAGGCTTGCTTAACTCGTGCTCGTTAATACCTTTGCTCGTTTGTTCCTTCCTCTTTAAAATCACATATTTGTTGCACGGTTCAATCGTTGGTTCCTTATTTTGTTTCTTGCTTCGCATCATTAACAATAACCACGTCACATGTCGTTTGACTATGATTGCACCCAAAATGTGGGACACGGAAAATTCTACATTTACTTCCATACCCTGTAAATTGAATAAATATGCAATCGCCAGGCATATTCCCTATCGTTGCGCGTCAGAATCGAAAGTAGACATCGATGAACAGCGTTGCTATCATTCCACCCCAGTCCTGCTTTGTCAGCCTTCCACAAGCCATGACGACCATTTTTATGCTTGTAAAAGAAACCAAACAAACGTTAGCGTGGCCAAAAGCCTCCAGGTTGAAGAGCGAGCGATAGCTATACTGAATAAACGCAACAGATATAGCGCCAAAATACTGTTAATAAAAGTGAATTTTTTTCAACAAACAATACGATGTGAATACTTACCGCGGTAACATGTTCCGTAGATGTAACCACGCTGTGTAGTTTTAGATTAATATGTTCGCGCCTCTTTTGCACTCAGAAATGCACTCAGAGAGACAGAAGACCCTCCGACCATGGCCTTCGGGAGGTCGCAATATCAAGCCCTTGTTAAGCCGCTATGTCCCGTTGTCAGCCCCATGCTCGTGTCTCACACTGCGCCGCCCCCACGATAAACAATTGTTCGCCCATTGTGACCCATCGCTGCCACAGCATATCCCTTAACAGCGGCATGCAGAGTGCCACAAAAAAGACGGCTAAAAAGCGGGTCTCTTGTTCTTAACCAGTCAACGCCGAATAAGGTGCCGAGTCGCGCCGAGTCGGCACCGAAACGAAAGAAGGTTCTCTCATTAGCCTGCAGTCGGAGTGTCTTTGTCGGTTTTATACCATAAAGATCTGTGATGAAATGGTCGCGCGCTAAGAAATACACTTACGTGATGCAACTCCTCAACCCGCCATAAGTGAAGGAAGCACCTCTTATTACTTAAATGGCTGCCTTCAAGAAGCATACATGCGAATCTAGATTAAGATATGCTCACTTCCGCCTCGCCTCCTCCCCCCCCCCCCCCGCTCTGTATTTTCACTTTCTGCCACTTTCTGCCAAAACAGTAACGGCAACGGGGCTGCTGGATAGCTCCAGCTCCGCGGATAACACCTGCGTCCCTCAGTCAGGCAGGTGGTTGGAACTCTGGTGTTAATGGGTTCTCGACCCTCGCTGCCGCAAGCTTTCTTAAGACGAAGCAGCGCAGCGCACCAATTGATGATCCCTAACTCACATTAAGCCTGAGGATATCATCATCGTCATTACATCTCATGAGCATTGCTTGCCTTTAGCGAGCTTCTAAGATTGAGTCGCATTGTAAGAGGGGTCCCGACGCTCTTGATCGAAACCCGGAGGATGGCAGGGACTTGCTTACCGGTAAAAACATGTCCGATTGGCATCCGAGTGGCTGAAAACAGGTAGGATCAGCACGTTTACTGCGCCGGCCAAACAATCAGAGGTTATAAGGTTATGTTTAACGGGTGTGGAACAAAGAGGAAGACGACAGCGTACCGATAGTCCGCGCTTCCGACTCTCTTCTACTTTGTTCGGTCTAAATAAACCGTTTTTGTTGAAGGCTGAGGTCTGCTATTACGAAGCGTAACAATATCGCCTTCAGTCTATATATGCCGACTTAACTGCATACGTAAGGCAACGAGATTGTTAGACGCAAAAGGCAAGTTCCATATAGCCTGCTTGTTGTGCTAGCCTGGCCATCTCTTCTCAGGTCTCAAGGCTGAAGTTAAGGAAGTGTTCACGCGTTGCCTTCTCATACTCTTCAGGGGATGGATGCTTACAATTGACACCCTTGCGAAAGGTTCCTTTTGGACAAAATGAAAGCTGCTTAGCTTGGGCTTCCGATTGATCGAGCAGAAGCATTAAATTGCACCTGGCTTTTATTTTCTTAGCAGATTACTAGGCTTTCTCGAGACGTTGCTGGTGTGCTATATTCAGATCAATTGTGATATGTGTTAGGAATGAAGTTTGCTGTCCTCTGGCTGCGCTCCAGGTGTACGTCTACTTCCGGTGCAAATTTCTCATATTTGTCCAAAGCCTATTTTCAATAATCTTTCCTCACCCTTTAATCTCTTGTACTCCTCCCCACTGAGTTGTGTTTGTGCGTGAAAAACAAAATGAACAGAACAAATCGAAGTTAGTTAGGCGGGCCGACATTCCAGGAGCCCACTGCCTTTTCCCGCCGCTCTTGCCCGATTCTCCAGCCAAAGCTGATCTTCCAGGTGTGAGATGGACAGCGCCGCCACCCAGTCCTCATTTGTTGGATCATTGACTCTCGCAATATCTAGAGTACTTTGGCATTCCCATTGCATGTGATAAAAATTAACCACTTCGCCGCAGGAGGCGCAGTGCGGTCGTATGATTTTGAAAACATGCAGCTGAATTTTACTAGGCTGATGTAAGTATTCGATCGTAATTTCCTTAAAATGAGCCTTGTTCCCTGTTTAGATTTTTGTGCGGTTCAGCGTATACTTTCCTCGTTAATCTCAAAGTTGGAGTAAATCCGTATAACTTGATAGAGGTTCAGAATAATTATGTTCCTGCGAATGTTGGGGGACGCGGGGCAACTAGCGTGCGGGAAGCGGCGTGAGCGCCTTCGTTTCCAACATCCGCTGAGTCTTGGAGTCGATGTCACTATAAACTTGAAACATTTGTCTTCTATACTTTGGAATATCCTTCTTGCGTGTTCGCTAATCCTTTCCCTGGTATATACTATAGTACTGACATGCAGTCTGTGAGTCCGTAATTACACATGAAAGCTTCCGGGAAACCATTCCCAACGCATCCACCGCCTCCTCCGCCTGGGCGATTTCCTGGCATCGAAGTGATGCCCCATCAACTAATATTCATTCCGCCTCCAATCGTGCTATGGTCGTCATCCTGTTGATTGGTCACGCCACGCTAATGTAAACTGCCTCTTTCATCTCACCCCAAGCTCTCCTGACGTACTTCGACTTAGCCTTTGTTCTTATGAAATTTCGGGTGCATGTTTTTCTGAACGGTCAGCACCTCTTCCTCGCCTCTATGCTCTTTTTTCAAGCCTTCCCTGTTCTCCATATACCAATTTAATGGGAGCCCTAGTCTATCCAGTACGTCCCTTCCCGTCCTCCTTCCTGATAACCGTATCCTCTGCAAAATCGAGAGGCGCTCAATAATTTGCTCTACTCTGTTGTGAACGCCTATATTAAGTTTTCTTTCTGTTCCCGCTCAGGCACCAAATTTCTTCTTGTCAAGTGCAGCTTTCTCGGGCAAAAATTTTGAAAATTGAAAAATTGTAAGACACTGTTATGAAAATATTGAAGGTTATGGTCCACTATTATAATATATAGCAAAATCTTTCGTTTAAGGTGTTTCCAGTGATCTCATCGAGCGGTTAAGACTGCCGTAGGAAACCAATGGGGAACGCTTGTGATGATAGCAAAAACATGAATAAAAAAAATACAAGACTGCCGTCGGGTGATCTGCGGATGTACTGATTGTTATAAGGAAATCTTGTATTATATGAAAATATTTCGCTCATAAACGGTTTTTCGTTCAAAAATGCTTTTGTCCACAATTGCTAGGTATGTATGCTGGCGACATAGAGAGAGAGAATAAAAAGAAGGCTAGGCGCTTAATCTGGCGTACTGCCCAATATGCAATTTTGTACCAATTAGGTGAGGAAGTCACTACGACACTTTCAGACACCAGCTGATATGAAAGAATCATCCGCTCCTCTCGAGTGCCTGGAGGGTTTATCACCAAGTTATTGAGGAATAATGCAGCGTCGCACGTCTCATTTCTGTCACTACTCATTCGCGACTCTGATCTTGTTTAAAAAGGGAGCCGTGTCAATATGGGATGCTGCTGCGGAAGAGATCTCTATAAGGTTCTAACGGCCCATGATTAACAGGAGGCCAATTTAGTGCAACTTTACCGGTTGTGTCCTTTTTTATGCATTTAGCTTTCTCAAAAGTGGTCATTGCCTTGTCAACTACTGCCACACCCTCTGCGCTTTCTTCGCCGTTTTGCAGGCTCTCCCATGTAAGCACAGTATTGCAGTGCCAGACCAACCTTTTGTGATGTGTTTCTTTTGAAGCATTAAAAACCTAATGTTTCTATAATAACTGTATTTTGTTCCTATCACTATCAATGTTCTTTTTCTATGTTTTTATATTTTTCAAGAGCAATGTCCGGAAGTGGACAACAAAACCGGCTAAAGAAATACCCTTTTTCGCACATGTGATTCAAAATTAAGCTGATAATGAAAAGAAAGCCAGTTATTTCACATTATTTCGCAGAGGTGGCTAGACGAAGGAACGTGACGGCAACATAACAACAATGTGGGCTATTTCAAAAATTCATTATGGAGGTGAATGCTGGAATGAAAAAATAACGCTCATGCACTTTTCATTATAAGCAGCGCTCAGAAATCATCTTACCTTGAACCCTACAGCTTCTTTTTGTTATGCAGTACGAACCTTAGCACGAAGAATTTTTTTTTAGATCAGCGACTGGTACTATTGCTCTTAAAAAAGCGAGGTCTATGCACGTTCAGTGGACGAAGTTTATGATTGTCAAGAGCTATGATAGAATGCCTGGATTCTAGTTGAGTTGTTGAGCAATTGTAAGAGAGAAAATTTGAAGAAAATTGAGAAAGGGGCGTTTAAGGTGCATGGTACCACTATTTCTATCAGTCCTTTTCTTCCGGTGAACGGTAGATCATGCCAACCTTCTACCATCAAAATACTTTCCATCTGACTTGATTTTGTTCACTCCGGACCCTTTTCTTTCACAATGAATAAATCAAGCTATCGTGGGACGTCTGGCTTGAAAGCAAGCTCTTATTACTTCCCTTACAAAGATACTGTTATTACAATAAAGTGATATAAGTTAGCACTTATAAAGTAACAACAGCTCTTAAATAGCGCCAATCTTGCACTTCGTTCCGAATAAATGCGGAAAAGCAGTGCTTTTAAGCAATAACATATTGTCATCATAGCCCCTTCAGTAGCACTTTGCTGCTCGTGCACATACTTTAATATGCGCCTGATATTTTTATTTCTGATTGCGCACATCGAAATATGCACGTGACAGCTTGTATTAGAGCTTTAACGCATATGCGCACGCGATAGCAACAGCCTTGATCTACGAGAGTGAACGCATCATTTTCTTCTCGTTTCCTTCCTATTTCTTTTGGCTTCGTAGAGCTTCAACCTGCACAAGGTCAAGGAGAAAAATGTTATCGAGATGCAAAATGCAGAAGAGCCAAAGCAGGACAAGGCCGTGGGTTTGGTTTTTGAAAAGAAGATCTTCAACATGCTACAAAACTTGGGTAACCGGATGCAAAAACTGCGGCATGAGATCATTGTTCGACTGCAAGCACTGGTGCATTAGCGATGATTAGTGTGGAAGCTCCATTCTGCAACGCATGTATCTGTCGAGAGAAAATATAAGAAACTGCATATTTTCCCTCCTGTAATAAGGTCTTTGCTAAAAGGATACACATCTCATTCCGTAAAGCAAAATACATTCTTTGTTTGAAACATTCTACGTAAGCATCTTTTAGAACCCATGCAGTATACTACAGTAGGTGTCGTCTATGCAGGACTGTTGGAATGCATGACCGTATAGCATACGTGGTCGTGTACAAATAAAATATTATTCCCTAATTACCTTATTCTGTTTATGGTTTGGTTTATGGGGGTTTAACGTCCCAAAGCGACTGAGGCTATGAGAGACGCCGTAGTGAAGGGCTCCAGAAATTTCGACCACCTGGGGTTCTTTAACGTGCACTGACATCGCACCTTGTTCCTTATTCATTATTCATTATTTCATTATTCATTAATGACCTTATTCATTATTTTTTACTGCGGTACGCCATATTTCGATGTTCAGCGCCACCAACATCAAAACCGAGCTCAGTTTTGTTAACATTTCTGTATAGACAGCAGGGCTCAAGATGTAGAACATGAAAGACAGACTTAAAAGTTGACTTTTACGTGTTGCGTACTATTCATATGACGTCGCTGCACGTCGAATCTTCGCGGTAACAAAGTGCCTATTTTCTCCACCCTAAAGCACAGTACTAAGTATTTTCTGCAAAAAATGTTTCAAACACCCCGTTCGATCAATACACGCCGTAGAAAAGCCAAGCAAACGACTTTTTTAAAAACAAATTTTTCAGGTTCGATGTTAGTTTTTCACGTTCACAACAATGCCAGTTCTAATATTCTAGATAAACCCAGAAGCATGGGGAGAAAAAACAAACCCTTTGCTTCTGGCTTTGAATTACTGTTAATATTATTAAGCTGGTTTCCAAATTATACAATCAATAAATTTGTGAACTATGCATTACATGCTACAAGCGCAACTTTACCCGATTGCTTTTTAATTTCATGTTCTTTCGTGTTTTGTATTGTAAAACTTCGTCAACTATGAGTTTTTTTGCAGTTGCTGTGTTTCATTACCTGCTTCTGTTTTACTTCATGATATAGGAGGTCCCAGTACAGTGCCTGACTACGGGACCTCCTTCTGTATAAATATTTCCACCTTATATTTTTTTTTTCATTCCAATAAACTGATCCTGATTTTTATTTTAGGCTGCTGGATGGGGAAAATGTGAAATTCCGTGTCTCTACGAGTCAGGTTCATCGCTTAATTTGTTGCGTAATTTAACTACTCAAGAGACGGTACCGTGTACACAGAGTGGCTGCAAGCGCGAAACATGTATTTGCAACTTAATAACGAGAAAGTTTTATGGTACTCTTCTTGAGATAAGAGCGAACGATAAGGTGGGCAAGTATTCTCCTACCTTCTCGCGTGTTCATTACATCCTGCGTATCAACGTGATCGTCGTCATGCCCAATCTATCCGATTGGAAACGAAAGCGCATTATCGGAGAAGAAGCGACCCGAAGCCTATGGAACCTGTCTCCTCGAGTGACCATTGGCGGCGCGCTGCCGGTGCACTGCCGACGTTGCTGCACGTGCGTGCCTGCCATAGCACAGGTTGACGAACAGGTTGACGAACGACTGCCGGGTCGAAACTACCAAAGGTTAGCCACGCACCAGCGAGGGCACGCGCGCCAGTCTTGGGAACGGTCATATCGTGACTCTCCGGACATCTGACTGCCGCAGTGCCCGATGAACTATTTGCGTTCGTTTGTTTGTCTCGCTTGTGTATTATAATACAAGCGTTGTGCAATCCCAGCTGTATTCTAGCCTCTCTTGAGTAACTATTTGCTTGAGTTGCCTCGTTTTGGAGCACATTGCGCATGTGCTCTTCAAAATGATGCGTAATTCACCCGCCTTCTTTCCTTGCTGTGTAAACATTCATTTTCTTTGTGAACCTTTGGCTCTTATTTATTTTCTGGCTTGCGAGTGCCGAACCCTGAGCACCAAATGACCCCCCACCTCCACTCTCTCATCTCGACTGTATTCCGGCTGAGCTTCTCATGATAAGACGACATCCCCTGAGAGACCGTAACAGCTACCCTCGCAAGGTATAAGGGTGTTTGGGAGCGCTCATCATCAATGCCCATATCAGAGCTGATTGGTCTCATTCTACAGGTACTTGACGTCCCTTTTCTTACTGATTAATATTAATTTGTTGTTCTTTGCAGATTCCGGTACAGAGGAGTTCATGAAGCGTTGCGTATGCAGGGCGCGCTGTTTTTCTAGTACAATCTCCCCCCCGTCCTCAACAGACGCGTTCTTACCCGAGCCTCACTAGCTGCGTTCTCCTTAGCCCCGTGCGACCACTTGTAATCACGACAGCATCCATGCACACTTATTGCAGGAATGTAGCATCTAGCTGTAAGTTCATCTAGGATTTTGCGCTGTTCTCGTTATTTTCTTCCTTGCTTTGTCCATATTTGTTTTCCGCATTATAGGTTGCTTGCTTCATGAGGACATAAGCCCGCTGATCGGGGACCGAGCTTCTGTACGGTCATGAGCACAAAGTACACTCAACTCAAGGCCGAATGATCAGTCAGGGAAATTATTTGCCACAACTTTTCCGTTCTTTTCATTTACTTCTGCTTCCAAAGGAGCTTCGCACGTGTCAGATGTGTCTCTTGCTCATGTTTATTGTTCTATTTCACTCATCTACGGAATTCCGTTCATTTCGCTGACATTTGCTTTGCGCAGCTTTTTCTTCTGTAGTCCCCCATGACGTCTGTCGTAGCAGCATGGAAGAGCGTTACTCCTTCCATTCTGTGGCCATTGGCATATAAGTAAGCATATCTTGGCGCCACTAGACAGCAAGCCCTGCACTCCCGCGTCATGAGCACAAAGTACACTCAAATCAAGGGGGAATGATCAGTCAGAGGAATTATTTGCCACAACTTTTCCTTTCTTTTCATTTACTTCTGCATCCAAAGGAGCTTCGAACTTGTCAGATGTATGTCTTGCCCATGCTTATTGTTCTATTTCGCTCATCCATGGAATTCCGTTCATTTCGTTGACATTTTCTTTGCGCAGCTTTTTCTTCTGTAGTCCCCCATGACATCTGTCGTAGCATGAAACAGCGTTACTATATCCATTCTGTGGCCATTGGCATATAAGTAAGCATATCTTGGCTCCACTAGACAGCAAGCCCTGCGCTCCAGCGTCATGAGCACTAAGTACACTCAACTTAAGGCCGAATGATCAGTCAGGGAAATTATTTGCCACAACTTTTCCGTTCTTTTCATTTACTTCTGCTTCCAAAGGAGCTTCGCACGTGTCAGATGTATGTCCTGCTCATGTTTATCATTGTATTTCACTCATCCACGGAATTCCCTTCATTTCGCTGACATTTGCTTTGCGCATCTTTGTCTTCTGTAGTCCCCCATGACACCTGTCGTAGCATGGAACAGCGTTACTATATCCATTCTGTGGCCATTGGCATATAAGTAAGCATATCTTGGCGCCACTAGACCGCAAGCCCTGCGCTCCTGCGTCATAAGCACAAAGTACACTCATATCCAGGCCGAATGATCAGTCAGGGAAATTATTTTCCACAACTTTTCCATTCTTTTCATTTACTTATGCTTCCAAAGGAGCTTCGCACGTGTCAGATGTATGTCTTGCACATGTTTGTCATTGTATTTCACTCATCCACGGAATTTCGTTCATTTCGCTGAAATTTTCTTTGCGCATCTTTTTCTTCTGTAGTCCCCCATGACATCTGTCGTAGCATGGAACAGCGTTACTATATCTATTCTGTGGCCATTGGCATATAAGTAAGCATATCTTGGCGCCACTAGACAGCAAGCCCTGCGCTCCTGCGTCATAAGCACAAATTACACTCATATCCAGGCCGAATGATCAGTCAGGGAAATTATTTTCCACAACTTTTCCATTCTTTTCATTTACCTCTGCTTCCAAAGGAGCTTCGCACGTGTCAGATGTATGTCCTGCTCATGTTTATCATTGTATTTCAGGGATCTACGGAATTCCGTTCATTTCGCTGACATTTGCTTTGCGCAGCTTTTTCTTCTGTAGTCCCCCATGACGTCTGTCGTAGCATGATACATCGTTACTCCTTCTACTCTTGCCCTAAGTTTCTAGAAGACACAATGTTTGTACGTACATACAGTCGCTAAATATAATTGAAGAAGCTATAGGCAAGTACAAACCGAAACTTTCCAGCTTTTTTTTTCAATCGTACTAAGAGAAAAAAATTTCTCTGCGTGGAGCAGGCACAGCGTTCTTTCGCAGCCGTATGACTACGTCAGTCGGCTGTTTGCTATGCTGTGGCGATTGCAAAGAATTCGCAGCAAGACTTTATTACAACAGCCATTGAAGTCACTTTTCATTCAAGCTTCGTACATCTTGGCAAGTTAAGCAACTTATCCTTACACCGAAATGCATATTTCTCAACGTTCAGAGGAAAACGAGGGTTCGTATTTTCAATTTCATCACTTTCAACCCGCGCCAAGATCTTAAAGGTTTGAGCAATAAGTGGTTCTTCGAAACGTCCCGCCTGAAAGTGATAATTAGTCACAATCGGTTCAAGAACATACGTTATAAGAGTTCTCAACGAAAATCACCAAGAAAAGTCCCTTTTCTCGGCCATTTTTCAACTTAAAGTTGGGCCAAAAAAGGAAAAAGGGAATCGCCTCGAGATTTAAGCGAGTTTTCATAATTTACACAGCAATGCAGAATGTTTTCTTGGTAGAACATATATTAACCTGCCGATATAGGATTACGACAAGGCCAAGGCTCGCACCCACAGACGAGTGAAGAAAATAAAGGCAGAGAAGGGGCGCCATATATTCGAATGCGAAAAACATTCACATAAGGCCCAGTTGGAACCTCCGCAAAATAGTGCTCAAGGGTTTCACACCCCTTTCTTTTCACGGGAGCTTCGAGAATGATTCCAAGAGAAGGCAACTACTGCGATCAGCGGTGAGCTTGATTGCGCTGAGGCCTGGCCAATAGCTTTTTCGCACTATCGCTGTTTGGTTGTTCGATAAACTACAGACATTAGTGTACAACCTGGATAATACTAGTTGTAAATAATGGAGCAAGGAGCCAGCGTACGGGGGTCGTGAGGAAAACTTGTGATAAGCAGACAGAGAGCATAAAAAGAATTCATCGTAAGCGGCATCAACAGCTATAATATTAACTTGCACTCAACATTGCTGAGCATGTTGTTAAACTTGTTAAGAAATATGCGACCTGTGTTCGGAAACAGGTCATTGGCATGCACAACACTGCAGCAAGGTAAAAGCAACCACTTTTTGGTACCACTCGCGTCCCCCTGCGACCACTGGTTCGCCCGCAACGGCCTTTGCCAAGGTAACTTCCACCCCCTATACGGCTTCTAGGACCAATGGTCGTCATTACGAAGCATTCACACCCACCAGGCTTCAATTCGACGAACAACTTTGTGCGCCGCATTGTGCCGATTTGTTTGCCACCTCTCCTAGCCCGCTGTGCCAAACGCGTGGGCCACAATCTTGTCACCAATAGCGACCCCAAGTGGCATCAGTCTCGGCACCCGCTCATACTGTATATATATAGCGGAACGCAAGCGTAAGGAAAAACCCAACCGTAGTGCTGGTCCCTACTTCTTCCCCTGTCCTCTATTCCTGTCCCCTCACCTCTTTCATTTCATTTCTCCATTCTGCCTGCTGTCCTTTATTTCCGCTGCCCCAGCTCAGGTGCTTCAGTATCGATGGCAGATGCCGGGGCTAGCAAAAATCTTTTCCTTCCTTTTTACTATTATTTTTAATAAAACCACTACCACCACCACCCTACGACTGGGCGTGCGCGTTCACGTGATGGGGGTCCGATTTTGCTGACCGGAGATTTCCGGCCGCCGTCTAGAAATCTCGGACGGACAAGAAACGTTGGAATGCGAGTACTAAGAGCAAACGCTCTTAAGAAGCAATCGCCTGTGTGTGCACATAAGACAGGCTCAGATTCCGCACATGAGGGTTGTTGCCGTTGCTGCCATATGCAGAAAGATGCCCCTGGCGGGACTCGTCCATTATCGCTGTCGGCGCAGCTACAGTGGCGATAGGTATTCCAGGATTAGCCGAGCCGTCATTAATAAAAACTTTCACGCAGAAGCACGTTATATTACACCATAAAACAGCTTGTAAAAAACAACAAGAAGAAAATAGTAAAAGCGGGACCGCAGAAGACGCCAAGATGAGAAGTAAGGAAAGAGGAAAAATAGAAATTTCATAGTCGCTGGATGAGAAGACACAGCACACTCCATAAAACAAAAAAGGAAATAGAAAACATTGCGATGTAAAAATAAATGAAGAAACCTCGAGGACTGCTGTTTTTGCTGCCGCTCAACGATAGTGAACACGAGCTCTGCCAAAGGTCTTTTCAGCACTTGATGACGACTACTTCGCAATTCATGTTCCCCACAACGCACAGCTACTAGCTAAATGTCGGAGAAATATTAATATTGCCTTCTAGCAGTTAGTAGAACTGTCATTGATGCGAGTGGTGTAAAAGCCTTTTTGCCATGCTGCACACTTTTCTGTTCCAAAGAAAAGGATTTTAGCGATGTTTCCACGTGCTTAGATCTGCCTTTTTGTTTATCCTGTAATGATGAAAATTGGAACGTGACAATTCCGCAATAGATCTGCCTGGTCGGCGGCCGAATTAGAGAGAAGAGGACGGAATACTCAAATCAGCTTTGTAATGGCCACCGCGGTGGCTCACTGCTCACTGGTTATGGTGACTGGCTGCAGACCCGAAAGACGCGGGTTCGATCCCGGCCGCGGCGGTCGGGATTTATTCCGCACACTTGGCGCTTAGCTTGCACTACACGACTGAACGCGTGGCACATTGCATTCCTGCAAATTTTTTAACCGCGGTTACGAACCACCTGTTTCTTTTCATAACAGGGCCAGTCGGTATCGTTTCTTTTTATTTATACCAAAGAGCGAGTTTGCGCGCAATAGAAGAAAATGTATTCGCAGTACCTTTTAAAGCGCCAGCTGACCAGTCGGAGACAAATGTCTCTGGACCACACGTTGATCAAACGAAGACGATAGCTCTACTATTAGCCGGGGCTGTAGACCACATTTCTGGAGATGAAAGGACAAAATTTTGACTTTCACCTTTTTTTATTGGTTTTTGGGGAAAGGAAATAGCGCAGTATCTGTCTCATATATCGTTGGACACCTGAACCGCGCCGTAAAGGAAGGGATAAAGGAGAGAGTGAAAGAAGAAAGGAAGAAAGAAGTGCGGTAGTGGAGGGCTCCGGAATAATTTCGACCACCTGGGGATATTTAACGTGCACTGACATCGCACAGCACACGGGCGCCTTAACGTTTTGCCTCCATAAAAACGCCGCCTCCGCGGTCGGGTTCGACTTTCACCTCCAGAAGTGTGTTCTCCAGCTAAAAGTTCACACAAAATTCTCTGGACTAAGCGTTCCTCAAACGAAGCCGATAGCTCTGCTATTATCCGGCAGCTGGAAACTTTCACCTCCAGAAGTGTGTTCTTCAGCCGCAAAATAATAGCAGAGCTATCGGCTTCGTTTGAGGATACGCGTGGCCCAGAGACTTTTGTCCCCGAGTGTACCTATAAGGGAAGGTGCGTACGCCAGTATCGCGACATTCGGAGTCCGCTTTACTCTGACGTCATAGGATCGTCGAGTTCCGTGCCGCTAATACGAGTAGCCTGGTGTGCAGTACTCTGAAGAACTTCGCGAACGTCGCCGCTGAATTGCAAGCGATGGCTGCGCGAATATCCGGATTTACCCACCCATGAAGTGGAGTGGAAGGGAAGAGGGCGAGGGGATACTGACGTGCTAACTATAGTTATGCCAAGAAGGCGAAACAATGGCGCAAGGATAAAAAAGCGTGCGCCTGCGAAACAAACTACCGGATACAAGATACAAGCGAACCCCGTTGACGCCACTCCGAGCGGGCGCCAACCCGTTGCGCTTTGTGTTTTCAGCCTGTTACATATATGGCATATAATATGGGACTTCCAAATGTCGCTGCTCGCTTCATGTCCAGATTATTGGAAGAAAACTTTTTATTATTGGTAAATGGTAAGGTGCTGTTATGGAAATATTGAAAGTGATGGTTCATTCTTCCGATGTGTAGCAGTATCTTTCTTTTAAAGTTTTTCCACCGCTTGCATGGAGCAGTTAAGACGGCCATAGAAAACCAATGGGGAACGCTTTCCACGATCGCAAAAACGTTTATTGCAGAAAAAAACCAAGCCTGTTGACGGGAGATCTGCGCATAAATTGATTGTTGTAGCGAAATCTTGCAATATATGGAAAATTTGCGTTCATAAATTCTTTCCCACTCAAAAATGTTTTTTTTTGGAATTGTTGGGCCCGCCGCGGTAGCTCAGTGGTTAGGGCGCTCGGCTACTCATCCGGAGCTCCCGGGTTCGAACCTGACCGCGGCGGACGCGTTTCGATGGAGGCGAAACGCTAAGGGGCCCGTGTGCTGTGCGATGTCAGTGCACGTTAAAGATCCCCAGGTGGTCGAAATTATTCCGGAGCGCTCCACTACGGCATCTCTTCCGTTCTTCTCTCAGTCCCTCCTTTATCCCTTCACTTACGGCGCGGTTCAGGTGTCCGCCGATATGCGAGACAGATATCGATCCTTTTCCTTTCCCCAGAAAACGAATTGCAATTTTAAATTCTAGAGGCCCATGTACTGGTCGATGTCAGTGCACGTTAACGAACCCCAGGTGGTTGAAATTTCTGGAGCCCTTCACTACGGCGTCCCTCATAGCCTGAGCCACTTTGGGACATTAAGCACCCATAAAACCAAACAAAACCAAAATAAATTTTGTAAGAGAGTCGACGTTTCGGCACCTACTGAGCACCTTATTCAGTGCTGACCGGAGGCGGGCAAGAGAAGCGCTTTTTAACACCCTCTTTTCGTCCACTGACATAGTTTCGAAAAGACGCATCGCTGCCTAATGAGTCACATGAGTTGCTATGCGATTATTAAGTGTTCGCGAGGCTGCGGAGGACTTACTTGCGGTGTCAACAAGGACACGTGCAGTCAGGCGGAAATTAAACGCGAACAGCACCTCTGGACAAAACAAAGTATGTTACCTGTGTACTTTTAGCTGCACTGTACAACTAGCAGATTTATGTTTCAGGGTACGAGGGCTACCGATGTAGACATTGCTGAAACGGTTGTAATGGATATCTCTCTTTAAAAGTGTGTTCGTGTTTCATTCCGGCCTAGGTGCACATACGCTGATGGAATGCAGCCTGTGACCATTCGTGATACCGCCAAGCCCGAGCACCAATGTCCTGAGAACAAGGGTTGTTCGCACCACAACTCACGTGAATCGCACGTCGGGGACTCCATTCCGTGATCCATACCATTGAACGACTGCATACAGGATACAGAACTAATAACTGAAAACATTCAGAAAGAACAAAATTCTTTGGATACGATTACCCTTGTATACAATCAATATTCTGGTTATGTTCGAGTGGACGGCTGTATTTTGATGTTTCCTGTGCGGCCGCCAGACGGCACAAAGCACGGGACGTTTTTTTTTCTTTTTTTTTCCCAGGGACTCTAGCTGTTCTACGTGCCGGCAGTCATGACGTCACCCAAACCCTGAGGATTTGCAGAGCACAGCTGGGGACGTTGAGGTTTTCCAGTTTCGTGTCTTTGTTTTGCGCGTTGCATCAATCAAAGTGCTAGTGAATGTGACGGCATGAGCTGATATTACGACTTCCACTAGCGGGAATCCAACCGAACCCGCACGATAAAAAAAAAAACGAGCAATGATCAGTGATCAACCCGATTAATGTGCGGGGCTTCCGTCAGCATTGAGATTCCGGTTGTGTGACCAATTTGTGCTGACGTAACTGAATTCACTCACGGCTCTTGTGACCGGGTCTGGGTATAGACTCCGGCATGAGCCGTTACACGGTAACAACGCAGCACCGAACGAGCAGAACGATCCTGTGGCGTGCACTGCAGCGTGGTATCAAGCGTGCATCTGGAAGAGCATGTTCCCACTGCGTGGCGTCGAAATGAAAATAAAAAATTGGTTGTTGGGGAAAGCAAATGGCGCAGTATCTGTCTCACTTATCGGTGGACACCTGAACCGCGCCGTAAGAAAAGGGATAAAGGAGGGAGTGAAAGAAGAAAGGAAGAAAGAGGTGCCGCATTGGAGGGCTCCGGAATAATTTCGACCGCATGGGGATCGTTAACGTGCACTGATATCGCACAGCACACGGGCGCCTTTGCGTTTCGCCTCCATCGAAACGCTGCCGCCGCGGTAGGGTTCGAGCCCGGGAACTCCGGATCAGTAGCCGAGCGCCCTAACCACTGAGCAACCGCGGCGTAGTGGCGCCCAACGCAAACCAAGAAATCGCGCCACCCTCCTGCTCTTTGAACGCGTCGACTCTCACTTCGTTTGTGGCGACCAGGCGCCGCGGTGCCTCAGTGATGAGCGCGCTTAGCTACTGAGCCGAAGTATACCAAGTTTGAACCCGGCCGTAGCGGCCGCGGTTCAGGGGAAGCAAAACGCAGAAGGCGCTGGTGTGCTGTACATTTCTGTGCACATTAAAGATTCCCAGGTGGTCGAAATTTGGCCGGAGCCCTCCACTGTATGGCACCTACTTCTCTCTTTCTATTTTTAACATCCACCGTCCTCCCTCCCTTGCCATGCGGTTGATGTTTTCACCGAGCCATTTCCTTTCCTCAAAAACTAATTTTTCAAAACCCGCCACGGTGGCTCAGTGGTTAAAGCGCTCGGCTAATGATCCGGAGTTCCCGGGCTCGAACCCGACCGTGGCGGCTGCGTTTTTATGGCGGCAAAACGCTAAGGCACCCATGTGCTCTGCGATGTCAGTGCACGTTAAAGATCCCCAGGTGGTCGAAATTATTCCGGAGCCCTCCACTACGGCACCTCTTTCTTCCTTTCTTCTTTCACTCTCTCCTTTATCCCTTCCCTTACGGCGCGGTTCAGGTGTCCAACGATATATGAGACAGATACGGCGCCATTTCCTTTCCCCCAAAAAGACAATTAATGTTATTCAAAACACAGAACTCTTTTCGCCTCCTCTTTTCACACGCGCCTCTGGATCATCTTACATTGAGTTTCATCGAGAAAACAGAAGCCACGGCAACAGGCTTGAGGCGCTGCCCTTTGAACGACATTGCGAAGTTCGACAGCTACGCTGGTTTTGCCTTATTGGCTGTTCCTAAAGTGGTCGTAGCAAAAAAGGCCCACCTTGATGGCACCCGCTTTGGACACTACGATTGCAGCGGACGAATCCACGTTCTGCACAGCTTCTCATCTCTCGGGAAATAGTGGCATCGCGTGCCTCGCCCTACAATACTGTTTCCGTATACGGCAGCGTACAAAACCATGAGGTGCAGGCATAGAATCCTGAAGCGTAAAAACACGTGGAAGCTATAGGAAGTGGGCTGTACAACAAAGCATAAGCACGTCAAACGCATGCTTTCTGGATGTCGGCGCGGACGATGGCTTGCGATGGGCAGGGATAATGCGGACAATCCGTATTGTCGGAGTATTCGCAGGCGGCCGCTAGTTGCAGCTATTTGAGAGGTATTCAATTAAATGGTTACTTTCTGCTAATTTATGTTCATAGACTGCTCTTTTAGTCATTTTCGAAGCCGCGACTTTCATTTGGCCAGCACACCTTGGCCACGTAGGTTTTGTTGATTATCCCTCAATCAGGCAAACTTAAAAAAGGACCGAGACGGCCCAGAAACGTCGGTTCTCCCATGAGACTTCGGTCGTAAAGTCGCGTTCTTGTCTCTGTTGTCCTTGAAATTTATCTCCTCCTTGTGAAGCTGCAAAAAGCTTCATATAAGAAAATTTCTAAATTTCAAAAGCAGCTCAATCGGGCAACGGCTCTTAGTACCATGCACACCACTTCCGTTAGCTGATGCATTGTTTTGACTTATAAGGCAATGATTA
Organism: Amblyomma americanum; assembly: GCA_030143305.2. NCBI lineage: Eukaryota > Metazoa > Arthropoda > Arachnida > Ixodida > Ixodidae > Amblyomma > Amblyomma americanum. Next base: position 29,753 of record JARKHS020003516.1, read on the forward strand.
TAGACAGCTTATGCAGGAGGTAGCAGTAATTCGACATTGACCATTACAAGCTAAGGCTACTTGGTGAAAGCATTTTGGAGATGAATAAAGCATGGGTTAATACGGCCTGGCACAGGAAATGCACGCAACTATTGTTATCTAAGTTTTTATTTTCATCCAAACAAAAGAGCTGAGTGAAGAATATGCAGACTTGTGTCGAGAGATGTTGTCCGAAGAAATTTTATTATAATGTGGATAATGAATATCTTTAGGGAACCGTTGCCCCTTATTGGTGCAAGAATTTACTGGCGATCACCATCAAGCTTATGAGATTGAGAAGTTTGAGGGGGTAGGGTGGCCGCAGCTGTCACAGGACAGGATTAATTGGAGAGATAGGGAAGAGGCCCTCGCCCTGCAGCGGGCGTAGCCAGGCTGATGATGTTGATGACCACAAAGCTTTCGAGCACATCGACCCTTCTTAATCACCAATAACTTTGACGGGGCATTAAAACACATGGTCGATTCTGATTATCTTTCAGGCATCACTTGTTGGTTTGTTAAGTAAACAAAATTAACTGCCTTTCTCCGTCTACAAACAAAAATAACAAGCAATCAAAACTGAACACAGGGTGGTTAGGCAGAAATGAAGTTAACTGCTTGCTATGGCTCGCACACAACTCGCACACAGCACACAGCGACATCACAGTACAAGCCCTGCCAAGGCAACAGCCTGCGCAGGCCTTCTCCTCACTTCAAGAGTCAGGGCCTCTTCTTTTTTCACACTGTGTTACACCTTCAGTCTCTATGAACTCTATCATCTCAACAAGCTGTCGAACCAAACCACTTGACTCTCGGTATGCCTTGGAAGCATATAGAGACGCTGCCATACACAGTCCGTAAACATCTGACGCACCGGTTGCGACAACTGTAATTGTAGCGTGTTCTTCCAGCGCCCGCCCAGTGATTCTACAAGTGTTCTCCGAATTGCGATCCGTGTTTTTATGGCACGTGTTCTCTTAAGTTGCCACACGACGGTAGTAGAGACATAAAATAAATATCTTTCCTTAATATCGCAGATAGTACGGATACCGGGTTCTCAGAATTACCAGCCTGCTTTCAGTGGTAGGTACTCCGTCATGTTGTCACAACGGGATAGTAGCCCTGGGAGGAAAGACGCTGTTCTTAAGCCACAACAGACGTCGGAGGAAGCGTTCTCAGAAATGTCAGCGTTGTTTCAATGACAGGTACTCTGTCATTTTGGCAGTCGATGGTAGTAAACACGGGGTGTTCATTGTTTCTTTTTTTTTTCGCAGCTAGGGAATTTCCAGGCTTGGTTCCCAGACTTTAGAGCCCGGTCTGAAGCGCAGTCACTCTGTCAAGTTGCCACACGGTGGTAGTAACGCAAACGGCATCGTTCCTTCCTTACTACCAACATCGAGCTTCGAAGTTGGGCTCCTGAATATCAGGCTCTGTTGAAATAGCAGCCCGCTCTCGGCGAGGATTGAGGCAATCAAAACCGCCACCCTGATGGAGGCAGAATTCTGGGCTAGAGTGAGATATTTATTCGCAAAGAAAGGCAGATAGAAAAGGCTTCCTTTGCCGTGCTACCTATCCGGCCTACCAGTGTGCACTGGACTACAGGTCACGACACGAACGGAAGATAGGTGCAAGTCAGTCACGAAGAGATCTCAAAGGTCCTGCGGTTGCCTTGTGGTAAAACTTCGCGGCTCTCCAAGCAGTCGAACAATGTCTCCTGGTATTGAAAATACACGCTTGAGGAATAGAGCTGAGTCGCAATACATAGCTTTATTTCTGCGTAAAGAAATCTCAGATGTCGCCTTTTTCGTCTTGCAAGTTGTCATCGTTTCCTCAACGGTTTAAGCACGCTTTTTCGTCATCTTGTAACTTTTCGAAACGACTGACGGCTACTTTGCCTTTAGTGGCACGACCAATGGCCGTAGTACTGCCGGCAGAAGTGGTTCCTGGTAACTGGGATGAATATCACCAGTCTTACTTTACTGCTAGCAGTTTTGAAACTATCTTTGTGCTCAGAATTGCAGCTTTGATCAAACCTATGCGTATCTGATTAAGTTACGCTCAATATTGACACTGCAGGCGCGCAGGATGCTCGGCACTCATCGTGCCGAAAAATTTGTTTTGGGGGAAAGGAAATGGCGCAGTATCTGTCTCACATTTCGGCGGACACCTCAAACGCACCATAAAGGAAGGGATAAAAGTGGGACTGAGAGAAGAAGGGAAAGAAAAGAAACACCCCTCAAATGTGTTTGGCGAGCTCGATTTTCCTTTTTCCACCCGTCGTGTGTAAATAGTTTGTATATATTACTTCTCCCCTATCCTCTCTTCCTGTCTCCTCACCTCTTTCATTTGATTTCTCCATTCTGCCTGGTATCCTTTGTTTCCGCTGCCCCAGCTCAGGTGCTTCAGTATCGATGGCAGATGCCGAGGCTAGCAAAAAGCTTGTCCTTCCTTTTTGCTCTTACTTTAATAAAAAACACCACCACCACCAACACCACCACCACCACCAGTCGTCTTACGCCAATTCGCCCTCTCTCCAGTTTTCTCCTCTCTCTCTCACTCGCCCTCTTCTCCCTTAACATCTCTCTCAAATTTGCCTCCTTTTCCGCGAGGCTTCACATGCCACCGCCAATGCCGGACAGTTTTTGCGGCCGGGGGGATGTAATGCTAACGCGTCAAAACTCTAAAAGCCAACGCTACTATTCTGTATCTTTTTGTGAGCATTTTTTTAAGACTAGTCCTACCTGCAAGTATAATATAACGGTCTAGGTAAATAGATAATAATCTGGTTGCATCGGCGCGCGAACGTGAATTCAGCTTTGTTTTTGTGGTAAAAACAAAGAAATGTTGGTATCGTAGCTCTATCATTGGCGCAGTGTAGGTTCTGGGGTTATGCAAGCTAATAAAGATCGTCACACTTTGCACATGCTTCCCGATGTAAGAAGGTCAACGTTCTCTTTTATCGCAGTGTACAGTCGTGTAATGAAGCACCTGGCTTTGCTTAGTAGGCCCTCCAATCAAGATCCAATGTGCGAAGCGGTCAAAACCACTATAAAAATCTAAAAACATGCAACCACTCCGGACGTTCTCATTGATATTAGCATACAGCCCATTTGCGAACACAATCATCGACACAAAACATGATCGCGGAAGCAATCTTCGAATAATTATTAGAAATATCGCGGGCTCTAGGATGGATACTTGGGAGACAACAGACTTAACTGGCTCGGGTGATTGTTCGAGGTAGTTAACAATAACACACTTAAATTTGTTCTACATGAGCTCATCACATCAAAGTGACGTGTGGTGAATGACGCATAACCAGCATTTGTTAGTGAAACTGGTCGATAATGTGGTACTTCATAAATCTGGAGGCGAAATTTTAGAGGCCCGTGTACTGTGCGATGTCAGTGCACGTTAAAAAACCCCGCGTGGTCGAATTTTCTGGAGGCCTTCACTACGGCGTTCCCCACAGCCTAAGGTGGTTTGGGACGTTATACCTCCATAAACCTATAACCCAAACAATAAGGCTCGCTGATAAAATGAAATGCCATGCCTACCTTAGCTTCTGTTTGTGCGTCGATTTTCTCAATCATTAGCTCATTTAAAAATCTAACAAACAACACAATCGTCACAACTATGAGTGTCAGCAGTATTGAAATCAAATGCAACTACTGCTGAAACACGTCTGGAGCAGCAAGCGTTCATAATCCCCATCACGAAGGAGGTCATTGGCATCAAATTTTTTTAAACCATGTAATACTCCCGGCACCCATTTTCGGTATTCTCTGTCGAAAAGCCTCCCGAAACCGAGGTGAAGTTGAAAACGAAACTGTTGCCTATACTAAAGCTCATACAAGGCGAATCTTCGTCTATTAAGGGAAATTTCTCAGTAGGCTACATTCTCTTTTTTTTTCAGAATAGCATCAGCTCCACTACTAAGTACTGTTTTCGTTTTAAGGGGTACATTATCAGAGAAGGGCGGATTTCTCCACTTCGAGACTTGGTCTTCAGATGGTTGCCACTTCCTTCTCTCGCTTCTCGTCGCCGAATTTCACGTCTCTGCCTTTATCACAGGTTTTTTCATTGTTCACCCCGTGACAGCAAGCTCATTCTACCAGTACGTCGAACACCCCGCACAGGCCATCCAAACAGCGTCATCCCGCATCGTGCCCGCACTAATACTTTTCAGAAATCATTTTTTGTTCACACAGCTCGCGACTGGAATGACCTTCCCTCCGACTTAGCACTAATCCCTGATCCAGCCCATTTCAAGACTGCCATCGAGGAAGCCATGTCATCGTCTTGATTCCCATGTAACATTCATTGTTAACCGCTGTTCTTGCGCCCACTTTTCATGTAATGTCCCGTCAGGGACCCTTGAGGTTCAAATAAATAAAATAAACAAGACATGGATGGAAGAAGAGATATACATAGACATCGATAATGAGAGCGCCAGGCCCAGTTACACAGCAGCTGGGCGCTTCACTACGCTTAAAAATGCTGCGGAACGCTGAGAGATGACGGCTATGAACATCAGTCTAATCCATCATTTAGGACCCTTTGTTCGATATCGCCTACAACGACTGTTTTATAAGCTGTTTTGCCACTCATGGGAAAATTAAGCTTGAAAAGGACTGGTTCTCGGAAAGTTTACTCCCGCAAAAGTAACCGAATAATAACCTTAATTGGCGAGCGAAGAATGTGCGGTTGCTCGACCATCTGACGGCGCAAGGCTCGTTGAGAAGCTGTGCGGCGAGGTTGGATTCGATATAGATTGCAAAAATAAATTCTGCACTTTTCTGCGATTCTTCATTTGACACGGCAAACTACGTCGCCCACGAAGTGAAAACGTTGCGAAAACGCACGTCAATCCAGCGCCTGTGCACAACCAGTTGTCTTCTGCCGTGCAGGCACCGATTACGAAACTTGCCCAAGCGAGTCTTTCTAGGCGCCTTTCAGCAAAAAAAAAAAAAAAGATCGAAACAATTTCCACAACAACTTTGAAACGGAGCGCGCATAAATTTGGCAACAGGCAGCGAGAGTGTATATAATAAGTTGAACTAAGAAGCTGAACCATATTCCAGAGAGCTACAGAAGCAGCCTGGCACGATACAAGCAAGGACTGCAGTTTGCTGACTGTGAAAACGGTTGGTAATATTTTTGTCTCTTGTTGGAGCTCAATGCTTCGTTGAGTAATAATGTTGCGTCTTGCTAGAGTTCAATGCTTTGCTGCATACTGCTTGAAAGAAATTCCTTGACGCTTCCTTAATTCGTTTATATATTTACATCGGAAGAGGACATTTTCGATTGCGTAAAAACAGAAAGCCTGGCCTCGAGAGCTTTTTTTTAAAAAAGGCAGTGATGCAACGGGACAGGAATTGTATATCCTGTTATGCGTAACACTTAAATCGACCCAATATAAACTGGTGCTTCCTTTCGTTTCAAACCCTATTTGAAGTTAGTTAAACTACCTTACAAATAGAGTGAGTAGTCCGTGAAAGGCTGAGCTGGTACTTTCTTTCTTTCTTTCTTTCCTTCTTCTCTTTCTTTCTTTCTCTCTCTTTATTTCTTTCTTTCTTTCTTCTTTCTTTCTTTCTTTTTCTCCTTCGTTCTTCCTTTTTTTTCCTTCTTTCTTTTTTCTTTATTTTCGCTTCACACACTGCAAAACGTTATGCAAAAACTACTGAGCCAATAGCCGAAGGTAGTATAGGCCCAATGTACACATCTGTTATTACTTCAACAGAAGATACCAAAGTGAAACTCGGCTATGAATGATCAGTGAAGAAAGTAATAGAGAACAACTCTCAACTGCAGACATAAAAATATTAAAAACATAACCCTCAATACTCGAAAAGTAGAAGCGCTTAATAGAAAACAGTAAATTGTTAGCCATTTTCATTTCAAGTGGCACACTATTCCATACTTTCGCCCCGACATATTGAATTGGGCGCTTACCATAGGCGTTTTAGGTTACAGGGCAATTAAAATTAATATCGCTTGCATTTTTAGTATTCCTGTTAGGCAACACAAAAATATTAATTGAAAGCGGGTAATTATTTTTTATAACGTTATTTACTACCATTGCGATAATTTTATGAATGTAAGATCTGTATGTACTAGCCCATGACTCGCAGCAGTAGGTCAAATGACAGTGAAAAAGAGAAAAATAAAAGATCTTAAACGCAGATACGTCCAGCAACCCCCGTGTTCTATATAGAACAATTTTCACATTTCTATAAAATTATCCAGAGATTTCTGCTATACCTTGAGCTTGGCGCATGATGGCCTTAGTTGCCTATGCGCCATAAAACCCAACACAACAACAAGAACTATATAGAATGTAACAAGCTGAAGCAAGCTTGGAGCACAGGGTTTCAATATGTTTGTGCCAATTAAGGTCCTAATCTAAGGATACGCCGAGGATTTTAATTGCGTCAACTTGCTCAACTGAAATGTTATCGAGGCAGATGTGAAATCGTGTATCTGTGATATGTTTGTGCCTTGACCTAACAGGATTTACTTCGTTTTTACAGCATTTAATGCCTTAAACCATGCAGAGATGTTACTTAACTCGCCTGTCTCAGCCTAAATTTCAGTTAGAGTGTTGCCTGTAAAAACTACTGCAGTGTCATCAGCGTACATCACAGTTTTTTTAATTCTGTCCTCTGCAGGCGTCCATCTCCACAAGTAACAGTTCATCATCCGGCCACCGCTGTACCATACTGGCCCAAATGCTTTCTACGCAGGGTGCAGTTACCTGCGAACCCCTCCATCATGTCGTGCTGTAGCTAAGCCAGTCCGCCTAGTTTGCGAAATGCCGTTCAAACGAAGGCAGGAAAGACATACGGACATGACTTTCCCCGCTTCCAAATGTGATTCTTTTTTACACCGCCAGCACTCAGAGCGAAGGTCGCCCGGAAAGGCATGCTCGTGTTCATCGACATTTCGTATCTGCGGGAAAGGTAGTGAGAGCACAGTGGCTGGAAAGGCACCTGCTCCTACGCAACAGCGCAGTGGCTATCGAGGCTGTCGTGCCACATCATCAAGACTAGAGTGCTCACGTAAGCAACCAGTCTGGGAGAAGACCTCGCGTTAGTCGCATGAACGAACAACGCCGGCCCTGAGCACGGGAAGGCACACAGTGCGTAAGCGACCTACCCAAGCCAGCAACCATGAAGCGGCTGATCGTCGTCACTCAAGAGTTCCAGCAAAGGACGCCAAACAGAAGTCGCTCTTCTCAGACGCCAAGAACCTGAGGTGGAACAGTGAGAGGAGGCACCCGCCCGGCTAACAATTCAATATTCAGCACTGCCAGAACGGGGCGGCGAAGCCGCCCGCCAGTGAGTACCATCGGGCCAGTATTGTTTCATCGCACTGGCATTCCGACAAAGTCATCTGATTGCAGTTTTGTTTCTTGTAGTCGCATCTTTCTGCGCGCGTAATCATTATTGCTTGCAAGCTGCCGCTGAATTTTCGCCTTAGGGCTTTGTGTGAACATCGTTGATTTTATATTCTTTTTCTGTGTGTGTATGGGGGGGGGGGGGGGCTACACCTATGCATTTACATGTGCACCCTGTGCAATACAAATTCAACAAGAGAGTGCACAAAGCTATTCAAAGCATACCATCTAAGAAGTTCAATGCGTAGCTGTGTATCGATATAGGCGTATCACTCATTCACGTGCTTAATTGCTTCTTTATGTACAAGGCTTCCAGAAGTTACTGAGCAACAGTGATCTTGCATTTGGTGAGGATTCTGATTTATTGCCCGCCGTGGTATCACAGAACCTATGGCATTCGTCTCCTGAGATAAAGGTCGAGGGATCGAATCCTGGCCACGGCGGCCACACTTCGGTGAAGAGTAATTTCTAAAACCCCAGTATTATGCGTCATGCCAGTGCGAGCTCACCCGAATGCCTCCACACTGACGTCTCTTTAAACACACGGTCAGCATAGGGACGCTACGCCCCTCATATAGCCTACATTTATCTTCTAAAACCGTGGCTGACAGCCGTAGGCAACGCTTTGAGCAGTCAAATGCGTACCAAGTTTCTTTCCGGTAGCAATTTCCTGTTCTCCCCTTCTGTCCTTCGCGAGTCGCCCTGTTTGGCCGGCGCAGACCCTTCCGCTTGTCGGCAGTAATTAGTAGACAACACGGGCGGCACAATCAACGTTGCGATTAGATTGTCTTTTTCCACGTTCAGCTGAATTTGCTGGTCCACCGAGCACAGGCGAGAGCACGCATGTACGCTTGCATGGAGCCCGGATGCTAGAGGTCTCAACAACAATGAGTTTAAACTGTCCTTCCAGTGGCTCCCCTTTCAGTTTGAAGCCAACGCTCCTGCTTTCCTAGCGCAGGAAACTCAGTCACACACGTCATCAGGGGCTGTTCTAAAAGACAATAATTTTCTTGAGCACCTTGTAGAGCAACACTTAATTTCATGGCTCTACAAATCCCTCTATGCCGCGTAACCTCGGCGCTTGAGTCGCGCATTGTTGTTGATCTTCAACGCATTATCCTGTGGTGCCCGTTCCTTCATAGTCGAAACACTCATACGAGGTATTTTACTCGTAAGAAACTTGAGAGGTGAGGATTTACCACTGTAGAGCGTCGTATCGGGTTGTGATCAGAGAGGTGATTAATTCGCGGTGTCTAGAAGACTATTGCCTCTCTGGCTATGATCGGAAATGATTTTTTTTAATACGGGATATATGTGAAGCGTTTTCTTATATAATGAATATAAGCAACGCCGCCATTACCTTATGATTGCCGCCAGCAACAAACCATCTCTATCCTCTGGTTACGTGTTTTTTCGAGTGACACGGCAGTTTTCATAACTTTTATATGCTTAACTTTTTAAACACTGTTTGCAGGTTTTTGTCGCGAAATGCAAACGGCCAAAAAAGTTTGGTTTTCTGCTCTGAAATGAAAAGTTGGCGTGTAATTATTAAAATAGAGATAATTTTTGTAAAAAGCATGTTTCCTCTACGCGGTTCCAAACTTTCAATTTTTCCAAAATCGCTGAAGTGATATTCCCAACAGGCTGTGATAACCGATTGAAAACTACAGCGTTTCTGGCAAAACTAGATTCTTTCGCTATGTAAGCACATTTTGCTGTCACATGCAAACCTTGCATTGAAGACTAAGAGTAGTGATAGTACATCATTTACAGTCCCTATATGAATACTGGCATAGAATGTAGCAGCAAAAAGAAATACGCAAACTTTAGGAATCAAGATTAAAAGGTGCATACAAAGCTCACCTCAATGAACATTGTTTAGCTTGCAACAGTGGCAGATCGGGCTAATTGGTAATTCATTATGCGATACAGCGCGAACATAGACCAGGACGAAGAAAGACAAGACAACACAGCGCTGTCTTTCTTAGTCCTTGTCTCTGTTCGCGCTGTATCGCATAATAATTGATTAGCTGCCAAGCTAATTGATCGTTCTATGAAACAGTGTTACCGAAACGGCATTCAGGCAATTCGCTCCCGTGTTGTAGATGACAAAGGCATGAAACATTTTGCAACCTCCGTGTGTTCCCGTATTTAGGTATTTATTTGGGATACCCCAAGAGCCCTTTGCATGAGGCTTTTACATGATGGGTGGACTTATAACATCATGTTAATACGGGAGTGATTCGATGGCTGTGTTTAAATGAACCAAACTTTTATGCACGAAGGCATTTGTTGGAAGATTGTTCCTTCGGCGCGTAGGCCCCGCGCAGGACCGTGAACACGACAACCACATCCATGAAACAACTCACATGCGGAAGAGACTAAGTTCCAGCATGTTGGTGGTTCATACTTTAAAAGAAATTACAGCGCACAAAAGAAGATCCGCCAAGTAGAATACCGGTACAAACGCTAACTTTCAACTGAGGATTTGTTGCGTGATCACGAGCATATGAACACAAAGAAGACATCATCAGAACATACACTCTGTTCCAGCACCAGCCGTTCATATGCAAAATTCAAGTCCCCTCCTATATAAAGCTATTGACGGCCCGCTGACACACCCAGTTCTAGTTCGCACAATCTCTTTACGTCGACGAGATCGTTTAAACTTCCGAGATTATACGAACTGGAGCTGAGTGTCTCGGCGTGCCGTCGACAACTTTATCTAGAAGACAACTTCAATTTTTGGTGTGAACGGCTGATGCTGGTACGGGGTACGTGTTCTGATGATGTTATCATCGTTATCCTCCTTTGCATCTAACAGATATGCAAATATATGCTCCTGATCATGCAATAAATCCCCAGTTCAAATTTTTCGCTTGCCCCTGTCTTCTCGTTCATCCTGTCTTATTTCGTGCGCTATAAATTATTTTTAAGTAAATGCACATGTTTCGCAATTGAAGAGGCCTTTCTTGATGCGTCATTGGCTTGAGCTCTCCAAACAAGCCCAACCTGTTACGCGACAAAAACGCGACTGGCATGTTAGCCCTTTCTCACACCCTTTTGAACTTGTAGGAGATACCATGCATATGGGAGTTGAAGACAGTCTTGGTGGCGCCCTGTTCTCTATTATATCAAGCCGGTTCTCATAACGTTGTTATAACTGCGTATTCTCCCAGCTACACGGCTGGTTTAGGGAGTAGTCAGTTGTGATCAAGTAAGTGACACGTGCAGGAAGGCTCAGTAGGGCTAAAGGACGGCACGGTCTTGTTTTCTCACTCCTTAATTTTCCAGTGCTATAACATTCTTCATCAGCTTAGAACGGGCGCACATCAAAGACGACGGTGATTTTCACGACTAAGATCTTATAGCCTGCTACCGCAAACGAGCTTTGATGCGCAAATAACAGGTTATATCACCGTTGGTTACTCCACGTACCTTTTGTGCAACCTCGTGCACGGGTTCTTTGCGAAGCTGAGCAAAACCGGCTTGGCGAGGATGAAGAAGGACTTGCATCAAGGCTGATAACTGAGCATGTTGGTAAACATTCATTGTGAATAACACAAGCGCTACAAACACAGACTCAAAGGGGCAGCACAGCGCTTACTAGAAAATGAAGGGTTTATTGAGAAGTTTCAATACACACACACACACCCCACCAACCCAGACAACTCACGTGTCAACAAGTGCGCGGCAAACTGTTACCTCGCATTCGTTATCCGTCTATCTAAAAATCCATCTATCTTCAGGAAAGGCTGACCGTTGGATCGCTAACGCAAGAAGTTCCGTATTCTGATATAAAAAACACTTCCACTATCTCCCGTGTTAGTCAATCTCGTTGCCGGAACAGAACGCTCGTTCACGAAAGTAACGGAGAGCATTCCTTTTTTTTTAAGCGAAAGCTTTACTGGCCGCGAACTTGCGATTCCGCCATGGCTGCACTCCGAGGAGGCACATGACGTCACAACGCGCGCCTCACGTATCTCGGTGGACACCCGAACCGCGCTTTCTTCTTTCCCTTCCTCCTTAATCCCTTCCTTTATGGCGCGGTTTGGGTGTCCACCGAGATATGTGAGACGGTTACTGTGCTTTGCGCGCTCGCCGTGCCATCTGTCAGGACGTCACACCGCGCGGCTCGCCGCCGCCGCCGTTTGGTATGACGTCACACCACGTTCCTTGTCGTTGCGGTCGCCTCCGCTCGCTTCGCCAGCTGCGTCGCATGATTGATAACATGTCGGACGATTGAAAAGGAGAGCTCGCGTGCGCTGCAACACAGTTGTGTCGTCTTTAATGCGACAACAACATAGCTAGACAGCCAGACTAACCTGCACTTGCAATCAAGGTTAACCAAGGCTTTCGCTACGTATATCCTGGTATAGCCGAGTTAAGCTACTGCCATTTTTTTATTTTTTTGCTGCAGTTTCGATAAAGCGCCACCAAATTGCTTGAAGTATCACACCTAACAAGGTCATTCGCATGTTCCATAAGCCGCGCATTCAGACACCGCCCACTCTGTCCTACATATCTCCTACCGCATGACAAAAGAACGCTGTATACTATTCCTACCCTGCAAACAACGTAGCGTGAAACGTGCTTGACACCACAACCCCCTATTCTTCTGACTGAGCCACTCGTTGGCTTCCTTTCAATCAGAGGACACAACCCTGACAACTTTTTGGGAGCCGGAAACATGACTCGAACGCCATATCTACTAGCAGCTCACTTAATTCCGTGTGACAGATGGTGAGCTTATGGCAACACTATGGGACTGCTGCGTTCTTTCGTCTCCTCGCTCCTAATATTACACTTCACCGAGTGGGCAACCTTCTCACATGCTCTGCTTACCACATGACGTAGATAGCCACTTTGCGGCAGTCTGTTAACCTGATAATTTAAGGCGTCTATGGTGATAATTTACGGCGATGTCTGAATGTGCGGCTTATGGAACATGCGAATGGCGTTGTTAGAGGTGATACGCCAAGCAATTAGGTGACGTATTGTCGAAACGGCAGCAAAGAAGGGAAAAAAAGGAATGCTCTCTGTTATTGTCGAGAACGAGCGTTCTGTTCCGTCAACGAGATCGACTAACACGGTAGATAGTGGAAGTGTTTTTTATATCAAAGTACGGGACTTCTTGTGTTAGCGATTCATCGGTCAGCCTTTCCTGAAGAGAGATTTTTTAGATACACGGATAACGAATGCAAGGTGACAGTTTCCCGCGCAAAGGTTGAGTGTTGTGGGTTGGTGGGATGTGTATGCATATATTGAAGCTTCTTAATAAACCCTTCAGTTGCGATTAAGCGCTGCCCTCCCCCTTTGTGTCTGTGTTTGTAGCGCTTGTGCTATTCACAATGAAAAAGGACGCCAGTAGTACAACCTTTCTTTAGTATTTACAGGGTGATTTTTTTATAACCCTTACAGATATTTCTTTTAAAAACTGTGGGTGATACGTCGGTGTGGTCTGTTGAGCTCGATTGAACAGCGAGGGGGAAATTGTGTGGCTCATAGGTATCAATAATTAGGCAGTTAATTAGCATAAATTGCCCAATAAACTCTCATTTTTGATTTCAGGGGACAAGGTTATGCTGTGAAATTGATCGCCGCCAACGTCGATGATGAGCCCTGTTTTTAAATTTTTTTAGTTGGCAAAGTGGTTTGAAATATCTGTGGTCAAAAATACGCATTCAAAAGCTTGTTTAATTGGCTTTCCCGCATTCCCTCTTTTAAAATGGCGTTGCTGTGCGTGGTATCGTCGCCGAAATCAAGTTAACTTCTTATCACATCGTCAAATACACCAACTGCGCCTGTATTTGATGCATAAGGTGTGAGGGAGACGCCATTTCATAGGTATGCAGTAAGGAGAAGCCATCCCAACAACCTCTCGAATGCGCATTTTCGACGTTGGATGTTTTGAAACACATTGCCGCTTAAGAACATATAAAAACACGGCTCATTTTTCATGCTCAACGGTCGTTAATTCCCCAATTTAACATTGCCTCTGAAATAAGAGTGAAAAGTTTATTCGTTAATATTATTCAATTAAACCTTTAATTATTGATCCATATGGGGTGCATAATGTCCCCCTTGCTGTACAATCCAGCTCAACAGACCGCACCGGCGTATATCTCACAAGTTTCGAAATAAGAATTTCAGAACGTTTTAAAAATCACCCTGTATATGCAGTGACCCATAGCCTTCAAAATGTGCAAGGAACGATTTGTCGTCTTCACAGCGTGTAACAGGCTCCGCCAGTAGCTCTCGAATGTAAGAAACGGCTCACCAAGAAAGGTCTCTTGCATGTAGATTCATGTAGATAATTTCATCAGTAGCCGTTGTTGTATGCTCTAGCAATGCTTCAACAGGACTTGTCGGGCTAGTTGGTTGATCATAATGCAAAAAAGACGAACTGCGCAACAAGAACACGGACGAAAGGGAGGCAGACACACACTAACGCATTAACACACACTAACACTGCGTTAGTGTGTGTCTGCCTCCCTTTCGTCCGTGTTCTTGTTGCGCAGTTCGTCTTTTTCTAGCAATGCATTTGTCCTTCTCTTGCAAGCAGTTGGCTTCTGGATCATGCGGACGCCCTTATCTCTATGTACAGTCTGTGTAAAAATATACGGCCCGCGGGGTTTGCTTCCAAGCCGTGTAGCGGCGCTCTTTTGGAAATCTGACAGCCCTAAGCTTCACAGGGTTGAGGACTTAAGTTCGTCCCGCCTTCGTGAGAGTAGGATTCCTCGGTATGCAAGAAGGGCCCGCGGCAGGGCCCTTAAGCAGACCCCTTGGGCTGTATACTTATGACAAAGACTGTACATGAGCCAACAATCTTGCACTACATTGCCGGGCCGGTGACTGTCCTGGATTTTCAGAGTACGTTATTTTAACATGATGCGCCCACGCATATATTCCGAAATGCTTGAAGCCTTTGTCATCCACAAGGAGGAAGCGTCTTTCTCCGGCGCCGTTCCGTAATTGAAAACGCCAGCTAAACTTCCTGGGAGAAACAATGCAGAATTTCCGATCTGAATTACATGCGCTACGTCTTGTATTTGTCACCTGAATTACGCTTCGCATTGTTTCGTCTTATTTCGGTTGCTGCCGTTTGGGGCTGGCATCGTTTATAACAGCACTTATTTTTTTTCCTTTTGCCCCGTGTCAGCGCTCTTTTCCATCTTAGATCATCTGCTTCCACGTGAATCCGCACATTTCAGTACTATGAAAACGGAAATTGTAAACGTATTCTTCCATATTCTTGTTCCGAAAATCATGTGCTCCCAGCATGGCGGCGAGATCTGAAAGTCGTATCTTATCCTACATTTATTTAGGTTTCCTCCGTCATCACAGCCGTAGTCACGCAGATGAATGCTCAGAAATGCCTCAGAGAATGTCATGCGTGCACAGTCACGAAATTTAAGAAACGAATCTGTTCCTGGACGACAGCGTATATTCCGGTTCTTTTCAACTCAAGGCAAGCGCGTGTGCACGGGCTCTCGTGTATCCGGTGAACCAGGAAAGTCTTCTGTCTGGGGAAGAAACTTTCTACTCGCTGCGCCACTTGTGCCGTCGGTCTGTCTACTAAATCTAGCCGACGTACGAAAGGCCCTACGTTGGCCCTGCATGTCGAAGCGTCAACGACAAAGCGAGAGGACACGTTTTTCTCTACCACAAACAAATGAGGAGCGCATCTGTGCTCTCATTTCTTTGCCTGCGCCTGTAGGCTGTGTTCTCCATTTAATACTGATTCTGAGCCGCCGCGGTGGCTGAGTGGTTATGGCGCTTGGCTGCTGGCCCGAAAGACGCGAGTTCGATCCCGGCCGCGGCAGTAGAATCTCGATGGAGGCGAAATTCCAGAGGCCCTTGTACTGTGCGATGTCAGTGCACGTTGAAGAACCCCAGGTGGTCGAAATTTCCGGAGCCCTTCACTACGGCGTCCCTCATAGCCATAGTCGCTTTCGGACGCTAGACCCCAATAAATCAAATACTGATTCTGAACAAAAACAAGGTCACAGTAGCGCGAGAACTTCTGGAAGCCTTGTTTATGAAAAAGTAAGAACGCACACGTATCACTCATGCATTCGTTTTGTGCTGTAGTAAAGATACCTGTATGCACTTCTTTGACAGCATGGTGCGCAGAGTTCCTTGTTCACTTGCTTTGGTCGCTTTTTATTGCACAAGTGCCGCACCCGTAATATGCGCGTGTAGCATGCAGCGGCCGTCATAAAGGAAGACGCCACACTCGAGCACGCGAAATGCGCTGAATCTCAAAATTACATGTGTTTTCCTTGTCTATATAGTAATAGAACATGCGCGGATTGCACTATTACATTCACATCGCACCAGTGTTTTGCTTCTTTTCGACATCATATAAAAAGGCATTTTAAGAAGATTTAGTTATGGAGCACAAATAAACTGCTAGCATAAAGATCACTGCAAGCAGAATACAATACTATTGAGTTCAGCCCAAGCATTATTACTGCATTTTCTTTGCCAGAAATCAATAGTCACATGACACTAGGTCCTGATAGGGCTAACTACATAGGTTTGTTTTTAGATATACATGTAAAGTTTCAGCTCTACCTTTAGTTTCTTCTCCAATAGGTAGCAATTGTGCCTATGTAATAATTAACACTCGCCCATGTTATTTTGAGTAGTTTGGTGTCATTCCACGCCACTCTACTGAAGCCTATATGGTATGCCTGTTCGCAAAATATTTAAAGTAAAGTTGTCGTTGTTTATAGAGTTAATCATCACGATGTTGATTTGCAGGTCAGTGTTTTAATCTTCTTCACCATAAAGTGCAAACCAATTATTAAAAATTGTGCACAATGTTCACCAATATAATAAAATATATTTTCTTAGCCCATGAAATCAAATCATTGTTCTGAATCATGTTAACACTATGTAACCTTAGCTGTCATCTTATGTTGTTATTTCTTGTTTTGTTCTTATGTTTTTTGCACTTAAATGTTATTTCCGCCTGCTCTGCTTTGTACATTGATATTTTGCACTTATTTATTAATCATTTTGTCTTGAGACCTTAGTGTTTTCCTATCTCTGTTCATTTGTGCACACTCCAATCATGGCATTTTCATGTAACAGCAATTATTAACCACTAGTCCTGTATGTTGTTATTTTGCATTCAGCAGCCCTTCTGATGGTTTTAAACCATGGGATTACCTACAGTACTTACTTCACGTGCCACTTTTGACTGTATACTAAATGGCCAATAAATTTCACTTCACCAACGAGCACTGCCACAATTCGGCTTAGGAGCTTTCTTCTAATACAGGGAGCATGTGCGTAGTCTGGCAACCACTTTTTTATTACACCGAAGGCAATGTGCAGATTGCCCTTTTTGTAAAATTTAACAATATGAGTGAAATCGTGGAGGAAGTGGCCAACTACATTGCCATGGCTCAGCTCAAGAGCCCATTTCTAGCAGGCCTACCTCTAAATATTACTGCGTTCATCTATGCTGTGCACTGCACTACGTGTGTCTGTAGACACCGCAAAAGCTTTCGAACTTACTGCGCTGTTTGGTAAGGAAGAAACAGGAACTCACGCAGGGCAGCTCACATCTGCGCCGCCACTGGAAATGTATCTAGTAAACCACTGCACCACTCGTAGAGCAGATGATGCCGTACTCTATGGCCAAGGTATTGCACGTTAGAGCAATGCGCTCACGTTCGCTAATAAGCGTTTATTAAATCCGTCCACTTCACAAAATACATCCCATAAATCAGCTGCTGCGCTAGCGGCAAATTATTTTCAGGAGCATTGTTATTCCGCAGATTTCGAGTTTTTCCCCTGAAATATCTGGGGGAAAAACGAAAGCACAAATCGTTTAGTCATGACTTACATAGAGTATAAATGATACGGCCTACAAGAACTACACCTACAGGAATAAGCATAGTGCAATGCATGCTGTCTTATGCAGCAACTTAGAGAGGATTATCTGCGTATAGAAAGCACTGCATCAGTATATATATATATATATATATATATATATATATATATATATATTATATATATATATATATATATATATATATATATATATAATGTCGCGAATATTTGCAGTGTTTGTTCGTTTTTCAAATCTGCCGCGACACCACCTTATCGCTTTGTTTGCGACGCAAGGCGCGACTAGATTTATCTCGATTGATCGCAGCCAGGCAAAGCTGATTCTACGTTGTTCCGGAATGTTCTAGTAACTTTGCGCCCTTTATCTCGAATGTTCGCTATCAGCTTTAAATTGAACACGGCCGACATCGGCGGGCATTCTGTTCGACGACCGCCGACCACGCTTGTCGCTTCGCCGCCGACGAGTGATTTAGTCCATTTTGGGTGCAAGTCAGCCCAATAAACAGTTTTCTTTCAGAAGACCCTTTCGTCCGTCTTCATCGCTGCTTCGACTGCCGTCACCACTACGTGACATCTGGTGGAGGTGCTGGGTAACTTCCATGTTCCGGACGCCCCCTTCAAGTCGTGAACCCAGCCCTGAGCGCTTCACACCCCAGGACGAACCAGCAGCTCAGCGAGCCAGCCGACGTCTCCAGGGAGAGGAGCCTGAGTTCGGGAAACTGCCGGACCGTACCAGACAGCGAAAAGACGCTGCTACCAGCACTGCAACCTCGCCAAAGGTGTCGACACCGATCATACTGCAGCAGCCGCGGGTGCCGCCAACTTTCAATGGATCCCTAGGCGAAGACCCTGAAGAATGGTTGGACCAATTTGAGCGCGTGGCGTCATTCAACAAGTGGGATGATGCGGCAAAGATTGGAAACGTTTTTTTCTCATTGGATGGCTCCGCACGCACGTGGTACGAAAACTACGAGTCGTCCCTTACGACATGGGAGTTATTCAAGAGAGAACTATTGAAGGTATTCACCAGTGTCGTGAGGAAAGAAAGAGCCGAACGACTCCTCGATTCCAGGATCCAGCTTCCGAATGAGCCCGTCCGCAGTTACGTCGAGGAGATGAAGCGCCTATTTCGCCGCGCCGATCCCGGGATGACCGAGGAAAAGAAAGTTCAGTTTTTAATGCGTGGCGTAAAAGAACAACTCTTTGCAAGCCTCGTCCGCCAGCCGCCAAAAACAGTCGAGGAGTTTATGCAAGAAGCCTGCACGATTGAGAAGACCCTCGACGTTCGAGCTCGGCAGTACAATCGCCCTTCCTCTGCCTGTGCAATCCGTTCGGACACGCCGGCCACCACCAGCGACAGCTCGCGGGAAGTTATCCGCGAAATCGTACGAGAGGAGCTACGCCGATTACTGCCATCTTCCCCACAGCCACAAGCAGCGACTCTGATGGATGTGGTACGGGAAGAAGTGCAACAGGCACTTGGCACCCCGACGGCCACAGAACCCCAGGCCATGACCTACGCCGCTGCAGTAAGTACTGCTCAGCCTCAGCGACAACCCCCACGTCCTCCCCGAGATGAGCCAATCGTTCCACAACGCCGCCTCCCAGCCCCCACCCGCCCAGCCTATGACCGACGCTCAAGCCCCAGGAAATGCGACGCCTGGAGGACTTCCGACAACCGGCCGTTGTGCTTCCATTGCGGTGAGGCCGGCCATATTCTTCGTCACTGCCCGTACCGACGTATCGGTCTTCGAGGATTTGCCGTTAACGCCCCACGACCACGCTTCGGGCAACGTCCGCACGAAATCAACGAGTACCTGCGTCGGGAAGAGTACACGCCGAACCGCTTTTCGCTCTCACCCTCGCCGTCAACCTCGCGCTTTGCGTCGCCACGCCGCAGCTACGCAGCCGCGGTACGAGGAAGGTCACCCAGCCCCCGTAGGGGAAACTAAAGGCAGCAACCTCTGGAGGTGAGGTTGCTCACGAGCTAAACGCCGAAGATCCTCCACCGACCACGCCCCATGAAGACGCTGCACCCGCGACGCCGCATGAAGAACCGACACTCGCTGCACCGACGCCGCACACAATGAGAACCTCGACCACGACGCAAGCTACCTTGAAATCGACGCCGCCACCCAGAGGAGCTTCGACCACGCGCCCAACCCGTGACTCGCATACGCGACGAAGCCGTGAACCGACGCCGAGAGCGACATGCAATGCAAGAGCCAGGACCTCCGACCTAGAAGTGACTATCGACGGCCGGAAAGTTACCGCTCTAGTCGACACAGAAGCCGATTACTCGGTGATGAATGGAACATTCGCTGCGCAGCTCAGAAAAGTCACAACGGCTTGGGACGGCCCACAAATTCGCACCGCTGGGGGCCACCTCATTACGCCATCAGGACGATGCACAGCGCGAGTGACTGTCAAAGGACATACCTATCCTGCGACCTTTGTTGTGCTACCGCAATGCTCCCGCGAAGTGATCTTGGGTATGGATTTCCTTAATGAGCATCAGGCGATCATCGACCTGCGATCCAAGCTGATCATGCTTTCGACGGGCGAAGCCATCGCTTCGATGAAAACTCAGGAAAATCACGTTGCCCTAAGTGTCCTGGAGGAAGAAGTGAGCGTCCCACCCCGTTAAAGCGTTATCGTGACCATAGGCGCCACGAAAGCCATAAACACTGAAGCCATCATCGAGGGGAACATGCAGTTGCTACTAGACCGAGGAATCAGCATCGCAAGAGGCATCGCACATTTCCGGAATGGCCAGGCCGAAGTACTGCTGACTAACTTCAGCGAAGAATACCGGCATATTAACAGAGGAACGACGATTGCTTTCTACGACGAATTATCTGACGTACGAGATTCCTTCGCCCTCTCCGAACCCTCCGCAGAGGATCCGCCTGACCAAGATAACTCGCCCACTTTTGACATCAACCCAGCCCTGCACCGGAACAGACAAGACCAGATCCGCAATCTGCTTCAAAACTACAGTGAGTGCTTTTCGACATCGCCGAAGGTGCGACAGACGCCAATTGCCAAGCATCGCATTATAACGGATCAACACGTCCGACCTCTCCGTCAAAGCCCCTACCGTGTGTCTCCGCGAGAACGACAAGCCATCCGGGACCAAGTCGAAGAAATGCTTCGCGACGACGTCATCCAGCCTTCAAACAGCCCATGGGCGGCACCGGTTGTTCTAGTGAGAAAGAAAGACGGCGCACTTCGATTCTGCGTGGATTAACGCCGCTTGAACAACATAACAAAGAAGGACGTCTACCCCCTCCCCCGCATCGACGACACACTGGACCGCCTCTGCAACGCCAAATATTTCTCATCGATGGACCTCAAGAGCGGCTACTGGCAAATTGAGGTCGACGAAAGAGATCGCGAAAAAGACAGCATTCATAACTCCGGATGGACTGTTTGAGTTCAAGGTGATGCCATTTGGTCTCTGTTCCGCACCAGCGACGTGTCAGCGAGTAATGGATACAGTGCTGGCAGGCCTGAAGTGGAAAATTTGTCTGGTATATTTAGATGACGTCGTTGTCTTCGCCTCGAACTTTGAAGAGCAGCTCAAAAGACTTCGAACAGTACTAGACGCAATCAAGTCGTCTGGCCTAACCTTGAAAGCAGAGAAATGCCACTTTGCCTACGAAGAGCTGCTGTTTCTAGGCCACATCGTTAGCAAGGAAGGAGTACGCCCAGACCCGCAGAAAACAGCTGCTATTGAACAGTTTCAACCGCCGGCCGATAGGAAAGCAGTGCGCAGATTTCTCGGACTATGCGCATATTACCGACGATTTGTGAAAAACTTTTCGCGCATCACCGAGCCCCTGACCCAACTGACGAAGGCAGACGTGCCGTTTAAATGGGAAGCGCGGCAAGCAGAATCCTTCAAGGAACTTGAGCGTCGTTTACAGTCCCCACCGATCCTTGCGCATTTTGATGAAAACGCCGATACTGAAGTTCATACCGACGCAAGCAGCGTGGGACTAGGCGCCGTTCTCGTTCAAAAAAGTGACGGGCTGGAGAAGGTCATCGCATACGCTAGCCGTTCCCTTTCCAAGGCCGAGGCTAACTATTCGACCACTGAGAAGGAGTGCCTTGCCATCATCTGGGCTACGTCGAAATTCCGCCCCTCCCTCTACGGACGGCCGTTCAAGGTGGTCAGCGACCACCACGCGCTTTGCTGGCTTGCCAATTTGAAGGATCCCTCTGGCCGACTCGCTCGATGGAGTCTGCGTCTCCAGGAGTTTGACATCACCGTCGTTTACAAGTCCGGACGCAAGCACACTGACGCCGATTGCCTCTCACGAGCCCCTGTAGATGCACCGCCGCTGGACGACGATGAGGACGCCTTCCTGGGACCCATCAGCGCAAGCTCTTTTGCTCAGCAGCAACGCTCGGACCCCAACATAAAAGGCCTCATCGAGTACCTGGAAGGCAAGATTCCTTCACCCCCCGCTTCATTCAAGCGAGGACTGTCTTCTTTCTGTGTGCAGAATGAGGTCCTTGTGAAGAAGAACTTTACAGCGAACAAAACAGCCTACCTCCTTGTTGTACCTACTTGTCTCCGCGAAGAAGTTCTACAGGCTTCACACGACGAGCCGACATCTGGACATCTCGGGTTTACTCGCACCCTCCGCCGCATTCAAGACAAGAATTACTGGCCCCGACTGTCTGCCGATGTTGCGCACTATGTGAAAACATGCCGAGACTGTCAGCGACGAAAGACTCCTCCCACACGACCAGCAGGATTTCTGAACCCCATTGAACCTCCCTCAAGACCCTTTCAGCAGATTGGCATGGACTTGCTTGGCCCTTTTCCAACGTCAACATCTGGGAATAAGTGGATCATCATAGCGACCGACTACCTGACCCGCTACGCCGAGGCGAAAGCCCTACCGAACGGAACAGCAGCAGAAGTGGCCAAATTTTTCGTGGAGTGCATTCTTCTTCGACACGGCGCCCCCGATGTGCTCATCACGGACAGAGGAACAGCATTTACGGCGGAACTCACGCAAGCCATCCTGCGCTACAGCCAAACCAGCCACCGGAGGACAACTGCATACCATCCGCAGACCAACGGACTGACCGAGCGCCTGAACAAAACCATCGCCGATATGCTCGCTATGTATGTCGATGCCGAACATAAAACCTGGGATGTCTTCCTGCCTTACGTCGTCTTCGCCTACAACACCGCAGTGCAGGAGACCACCCAGATGACGCCTTTTAGGCTCGTCCATGGCAGGGATGCCACGACCACGCTGGACGCCATGCTGCCCAACGTTACAGAAGAAGAGAACGTCGACGTTGCCGCCTACCTTCAACGCGCAGAAGAAGCTCGAAGGATTGCCCGATTACGGATCAAAGATCAGCAGCGGTCCGACGCCAGACGCTACAACCTACGAAGACGCAACGCGGAATACAAGCCAGGAGACCAAGTCTGGGTGTGGACACCCATTCGCCGCCGTGGATTGAGTGAAAAGCTTTTGCGCCGCTATTTCGGCCCGTACAAGGTTCTTCGTCGGCTGGGTGAACTGGATTATGAAGTCATCCCTGACGCAATGACTGCATCCCAGCGACGCCGCGTACGACCAGAAGTTGTCCATGTAGTCCGTCTGAAGCCGTATTATGCGCGCTAAAGGCAGCTGCATTTCCATGCTCTATTTTCGCAAGATCCGTTCTTTTTCCCTTACTAGTCGAATTATTTGTTTTAATGCATCGGGTCGATGCTTCTTTAAGAGGGGAGTAATGCCGCGAATATTTGCAGTGTTTGTTCGTTTTTCAAATCTGCCGCGACACCACCTTATCGCATTGTTTGCGACGCAAGGCGCGACTAGATTTATCTCGATTGATCGCAGCCAGGCAAAGCTGATTCTACGTTGTTCCGGAATGTTCTAGTAACTTTGCGCCCTTTATCTCGAATGTTCGCTATCAGCTTTAAATTGAGCACGGCCGACAGCGGCGGGCATTCTGTTCGACGACCGCCGACCACGCTTGTCGCTTCGCCGCCGACGAGTGATTTAGTCCATTTTGGGTGCAAGTCAGCCCAATAAACAGTTTTCTTTCAGAAGACCCTTTCGTCCGTCTTCATCGCTGCTTCGACTGCCGTCACCACTACGTGACAATATATGTATATATATATATATATATATATATATATATATATATATATATATATATATATATATATATATATATATATATCAGAACGAGGGTCTCGGTTCTGGCAGTCTTGATGCTATAGGTAGCATAAGAGGGCTCTCACACAGTTTCCGCCCTCGCCGTTAGATGACGTTCTACGTCACGCTCGCGGTATTACAGGACGTGCTATGTCCGGCGCTATGGTTGAGGGTGGCGCTGGTGAACACTCTCAAGGCTCGCTTACACCCAGTAAACATAAATACCCACGAGAGCAGCAGATTGGACAGCCGTCGCCGTAGCTCAGTTGGTAAGAGCACCGGACGCGATATTCGGAGGGCGTGGGTTCGGATCCCACCGGCGGCATGGTTGTTTTTTCTGCTGGTTTATAAGTAATTTTCTTTAAGCGATTTATTAATCTAAGTATTATTATCCCACTGATAACCATAACACATAAAAAAAATTAACGTTCCCCTATGCACCTTGGTTTCGGTGACTGTTGGATCCCTTCATATATATATATATATATATATATATATATATATATATATATATATATATATATATATATATATATATATATATATATATATATATATATATATATATATATATATATATATATATATATATATACCACAAGTGATTTCTGGCAGTTGATTTGGTCAATATAATATAAAATCACTAAATGTTGAAGAAACATAACAGGATTTAATTCACGACGTTTCGACTGGAGGACCAGCCTTTTCCGAGTGTACTCGAAAAACTCGAAAAAGGCTGGTCCTCCAGCCGAAACGTCGTGAATTAAATCCTGTTATGTTTCTTCAATTTTTGGTGGTTATATATATATATAAATATATATATATATATATATATATATATATATATATATATATATATATATATATATATATATATATATATATATATACATGGTATATAAAAAGAGAAAAAAATGGCGGTGGTTTAGCTCTGGTTAAACCTGGAGTGACGCGATAGCTACAGCAGGCCAAGTGGAACTTGGTCAAGTGACCAACCACGTGACTAACCACGTGATCGGCCACGGCGCCACACCGCCGGCAGGTGCTCCGCACCACGTGACAGCATGGCGGCGCCGCCACCCTGTGGCTGAGCCGCCACAGGGTTGCAGCGCTGCCACAGTGTAGCAGTGCCGCCACATGGTGGCATTGCCGCTACAAGGTGGTGGCGCCGACACGCTGAAGGCTCGATATGCTACCCTATGGTAGCTATCGCTACAAAACTGATTCGTATCTTTTGTACGCAAAGGAGGCACAGGTGTTATTTCTCATCGAGTCAAAGTACGCCATAATAAGTACACCATAATCTTATTACATGTGCCAACCTAAAAGGCGCATTGCAGTGTGCGATAGATTATGTGTATTTGAAAAAAATTGCCATGCTTTGGTTAGGACCTCTTAAAGCACATTGTCCCTTCCTGCTCCTTAGTTACTTGCATTGCATCATTTCTCTATTGGCCATGCCCTACATGTCGACGTGTTATTTACCGACTATGTACAAACAGCCGACATCTGGGCGAACCGAAGTCCATTTCCGGCAATGAAAATAAACCGGTGCATCTTTTTCTTACAGGCACCCCTAGAATAGAAATGTTCTTCTAATACGTTAAAGATCCCCAGGGGGTCGAAATTATTCCGGAGCCCTCCACTACGGCACCTCTTTCTTCCTTTCTTCTTTCACTCCCTCCTCTATTCCTTCCCTTGCGGCGCGGATTAGGTGTCCAACGATATACGAGACAGATACTGCGTCATTTCATTTCCCCAAAAAACAATTATTATTATTATTATTATTATTATTATTATTATTATTATTATTATTATTATTATTATTATTATTATTATTATTATTATTATTATTACATGTCGCCGCCGATGTGGCTCAGGGGTTATGGCACTCGTCTCCTGGCCCGAAAGATGCGGGTTCGATCCTGGCCGCGGCGGTCGAATTTCGATGGAGGCGAAATTCTAGAGGCCCGTGTGCTGTGCGATGTCAATGCACGTTAAAGAACCGCAGGTGGTCGAAATTTCCGGAGCCCTCCTCTACAGCATCCCTCATAGCCTGAGACGCTTTGGGACGTTAAATTCACATAAACCAAGCCAAACCAAACCTAATATGCCGCTGAATTCATTTATTACAACATAGGTCTGAATTTTCAGTGTTAGTTCAATACATGCAAAAATTTTACGAATAATACTAGAACGGCTTGTAGGCAAAATACTTTCCAGCGGTTTCAAGAACTAATTATGTTACATCACATATTTCACATATAGATACACCAGTTAACTGCTCAGTTATTACTTGATTTTATATTAGCTCAATTTAGTCACCGTACCGGGTTTACTCCTTACACAACCTCAAACATTGTTCTAAACAATTAGGCAAAGGCTGTGCGTACAGCAATAAATATCTAGAAATATGCAAAAATCCATTAAGATTTAGGGTAAAAACATGGTTGGCCGGTGCTCAGGTCACTTTCCACAGACGTGTTAAAGTCATTGCTACGTCACCAACCAATAGTGACCAATGCCGGATGGTCAAACAGACCCTAAATTAGAAATACACAATGGATTTTTGTAGGATACGGCGCCAGCAAGGCACGGCGAGTGCTGTTAGCCAGCAAGTTGCATTCCAATCGCCCTCAGGATCCAAGGACTCTGTAGCGTTTTGAGAAATCAAAAGGCAGGTTAAGCCACCAGCAACGAGTTTCAGTACAAGAAGCCCTGAAATGCATTTATTAAAAAGGCATGGCGCATCGACAATGGCATAAACGTTCCCTTATGTTCGAAGGGATCGCATATCATGCTCCTAAATTCCACTGACTGCCCACCTGATATCGACGCTTTAATGCCATCTGTATCATGTTTTGGAAACTATCCACAATCAGCTGAGTTCGAACGCTGTGGTTTCGGACACCTTTCGCACAGTGTGGACTGTAGGATAACTGAAAATGTGACGCGCATTCTTCCGGAATGCACGGCATATACAAATTATAGAAATCGTCACGGCTTTAAAATCGAGGTACTTACCCAAAGTCAGTCCCAACTAAGGGTTTATTAGGACGTTCACACGCCCTTCACAGTAGCGCCACGCATCGAACATTTTGTTCGAAAGAACTACTTTAGACGTACCAACACCGAGCAGGAATCTTGTCATCTTGTTTGTGCTCTTGGAGTAACTCGAGTAAGATTGGGTTAGTTCGGTGTAGCGTAGTGCTATCTGTAGCCAATGAGAGGAGCGCGTCGCACCCCGTAGGACACGCAACCTGGTTGACGTCATCACAACCTGCCCACCGCGTTGTGAGCAAGCTGACCACCGTGGCAGATGGCAGTTAAATTAATGATTGGTCGCGAGAGGTTGCCTGGCCAGAGCAACATGGGTCGCACAGCCTCCGCCGGTGCAGCACCGGTGCAGGGCAGAGGCGTAACGCTTAACTGCTGCACCACTGCGCCAGGAGCGGCACAAGGACCCTCAGTTATCTATGGGTGACTTGTAGAGGGCCAATTCTTCATATGTTTGTATTAATTCACAGAAGTTATCGCGTCATACATTTAAGGCGGAGCTCGAGTGTCCCCTTGCAATTGAAGAATGAACACATGCTTCGGCACGTTCACGCAGTGTAACTACGCTAAACCCCTGCCACATTTTCCGTTTCCTTATGTCCAGAACACTGGCCTTTCTGAAAAGTTTTATTCTGCTTTTTATCACTCAGCGATATGTTCACGAGAACATCCTTTCTTTAACTTACTTCGTCCGCCGGTCTCATGTTTCATCCATCGATCCTTGATGAGCCGTCCCCCTCGAGAGCTCCTCTAAGATGCGCTCGTTTCGGCGATACGTTCACTACCATAGCGTGTTTGAAGAAGGGCATGGATGATCTCAAACCATCGACATCTTACGCCGGGGCCGAAGAAGATCTAGAAAGTGAGTCCAAGAGATCAGGCATACTCGGATACTTCCGAGAACGCCGGGAGGCCGAAACCTCCCTTTAATCTCATTCATATCAAGTCTAGTAAACCAGACAGCTAACGTACGTTACTGTAACGTCTTCCAGACCGGGGCGGCCTTGTTTGGGGGGTCAAAATATGCCTTGGCTACATGCATGTCGCGGTGACTTCACCCAAGTCATCAGAGCACATTACACAGTTACATATACACTTATACACAAACACAAGTTCCATAGAGTTTTTTACTATTTCATAGAGGGAAAGCTGGCGCCCCGTCTATTGGATTTGCATGGAGCTTCCTCGAGACCCCTTCAGCTGTCATCGGCGCCCTAAGCATCATGGGCCGGTGCGCTACCGACTGCAGAACCACAACTTTTGGCCAAAAAATAATTCAAAAATAAACGTTGTTCGCTGATCAAGAATGCCCTAGCATTCAATATTCTGTGTACAAAGTGCAACCAACGAGCAGGAAAGCATGTCAGTGCGAAGTTCGCCCGAAATAAGAGATGGCTTGCTCTCCTATTCGCCAGGTATTGCACACAGCAGAAACTAATACTTCGTGCTTAGCAGGCGCACTTTTAAAAAGAGATATGTTTCTTTTTTTAAAGGAACGTTGGTGCTTAAAAAATTTAAGAGGCTTTTAATGGCATTTCGGAAATCAGAAAATCTTTTATTCGCATCGTGTGCTGTAGCGGTTTCGCTACTATGGCTTCTGCGCACTACGTTCGCGTCTAAGTCGTCTGCGCGCGGGGAGCACCAAGGTCGAAATGGGGCATCTCAGTAACGCCACTATGTTCCCTACCAAAATCCAACGGTCCCGCACCAGGTAGCTCACCGGCCCGTGATGTTTTGAGCGTCCATGTTGGCTGAAGTACAGCGCCGCCAGCTTTCCCTCTAATTAATAGTAAGAAACTCTATGACGTGATCCATTGCCATGTTTTCCTAGATCTGAATGCAGCGAACATTCAGCGCTTTGGCGAGATAAATCTTTCTTACGTGACAACAGTACGTGCGCCAAAAGTTGTGGACCGCAGGAAACGGCGCCGCTCAGGCGAGTCAGACAAAGTGCTGCGCAGTTCTCAAAAACAATGCAATTTATCACTGACAGGGCCGGCGGCGTCACTGCAGTTTTCCGCAGGCTGAGAGAGCATTGAATTACAAAATAGCTTTCGCGGTGGAAACAGAATCGTCTGGCAGCTACTTAAATGCAGACATGTCTATACCGGTACGATGAGAAAACGGAACAATGAAGGCAGCATACCTCTCTGCAGTTAAGCAAACACTAAGTATTTCCCGTTGTAGTTTATAGGGAATCCTTCTGTGTTAAGGTTTCCCACGAATGTAACTGCTTTAGCAACTCGTCAGAAAAAAAAATTGACCATTTGCTGGCTTCTCTGAAAGTAATATGGTGCAAGCACGAAGGAACTAAGTATACTAAGGAGGAAGCGTGACGTCATATGGCTATCCTTTGCACGCCGAGACCTCTTGAAGCAGATATCTTCCCTCCTCTTTTGGGGGACTTCAAAGTCGGCACCACATAACGCCCAAAACTGGCCCTGACCCTCAAAATCCACCGCGGGGCAGATTTCTAACCCAGCAAGGCTGATTTTTTCCTTTTTTTTATAGCGGCACTTCAAAATAGTCTCCTCAGATCTTCTTCCTGCTGTGGATGCACTTACGGGTCATTTGGTTCAAGCCCCGCCCTGAGTTCGCATAGTATACCGCAACCTTATGAGGTTTCCTTCTCCCTCTGGCAGTGTAATGGAGCAGGACTTGCTTTGGATTGAGAACAGGCGCAAGAAGATGCGAGTTCTTTAAATCGACGGATGGTCACTTCGTTAGAAGCCCGCTAAACTGCACAGTCGCAGGTCTGCCGAGTTTCACCCACTAGACGCTGCTGCTCCACATGTGATCGTAGCCAATAAATATGAAACCTGCGGTGTCTAGGCGGCGCAATGACTCTTCCTTTGCCACAGCAATGGCCAAATCAGAGCCAGCAGGGGACATACTGCTGCCTTGCAACCTAATGCGAATGCTCGTGCGTATGGTTTAGATGTAGTAAGTGGATACCTCATGCAGTGAGGCTTGGAGATAAGCCCATGCACCGTAGAGCTTTCCGCTGGACACCTAGACCTTGTTGCCTCGTATGTTTGCGACAGCTCACGATAGCAGGCACCCCACAGTGTTCAAGAAGGTGTACCCGCTGGGCATGCACACTCGTGGCGGGCAATTTCGTCAAAATTTCATAGGGCGCCAAAATCTGGACTCACGCCAGCATTTTTCTCGTGTCAGTCCATGCCACGCGCTTGGGCATTCATGCTAACGCATTGGTCTAACGATCCTACTAATGAGCGGCTCAAAGCTGATCAGATATTCAGTGTAGAAGGGTACTAATCTCTCGTAGTATTGGAGAATGAAGTTTGGACATAAAAAACAACAAAAGACAACACGGGTCAAAATACGAAGAGGTGCCTTGATAATTACGCATAAATTACTATGGGCGTACAGGTGCGGGCAAATGTAAACGCAACACGGCACGCTATTGCCTTCTAACATTTTTAATCCGGTGTCTGATTGAAAATGCAACTTAAGGTGAGTGCTTGTCGGAGGTGGACACTTGTGCGCTTTCTCAAGGACAAACAATGTTTCACCATTTCTGATAGAGAAAGCGCGATTGCATTTAGAACAGAATACGCCAATCCATTTATGTCCGCACAAGTACAATAAGGGTGAAGCACTGATAGGTATTTGTAAAGGTTTATTGGTGTCAGGGCTAGCTTTCTGGAATGCGAATTTGTTCCTAACGTCATAACGTCAATTGGCACTAGCAATGCACCAAAGAATAGTTGGGATGTTAACAGTAGGTGGTTATTAGAAATCCGCAGATCAGGAGTTAATGTGGCACATAGGCTAGACATCATGTGAAGTGCAGGGAGCGCAGAGTAAGATATTGTACGAATGATGGCTGAGGGAATCAAACGAAAACAGGTGGGCAGCTCACGTACACAAGTAATTCTACAGAAAGAAAGGTAGCTCGCAGTGGAGGAAAAAGACTACAAGCTAACCAGTAAGTACGCTGGCAACTATAACGGGGAATTAACGAGCTAAAGCTGCGCCCAATAACAGTGATTGTGAAGTGGACTTTTTAGAAGGAAAAACAGCAAACTCTGGGCCAGTAGAGAAAATGAAAAATGTAAAGCAGGAAGGATTCGTTAGTGATATTAAAAAGGTGAATGGTAAACTGAGCACGTATGCTTCAAGCAAACTACCCCGGTATAGACCGGTTTAACGAGTGAGAAACATCACTGCCGGCACCAAAGGCCAGTCAGATGTGAGCTCGACAGCTGCGTTGGGTCTTCAAGGCAGGCCATGTAGGACCACTGAAAGTACGTGTGCAGCGCCACGTACTTTCAGTGCTCCTTTAAAACTCTTCAAGATAAAGCCCAATACTGCACAAAAGCAGAAGTGCCAGAAAAATTAATATATGTCCGTGCTGTGCGCGAGAATGGTAATGTATTCAACGAAATGGTCCTAATAACAAAACATGAGAAACTCCTGACGTGGAAAACACTTTATTCGAGCAAAGTTCATTTCCAGATTGTTTACGAAAGAGTTAAGGGAAATAGAAGCTTTATACCCCAAACAACAACTTCGGCTAATAGCTACCCATTTTTTTACAATAAATAGGAACCCAACTGATAAAAATATACGTTGAGAAGCCAGATTTCCGCCTCCAACCAGACTGAGAATATTATCCAGGCATTTTAAAATTAAAGCTTGGAAAAGAAAGAGTTTGTGGACTTTTAGTATGTCGTATTGTCGGGAGTCGCAGCAGAACGACTCAGGGGACAGAACGTTTTCTTGGACGATGCCTAAAGCATCGTGTACCCTAAGGGCACCCGAATTGAGTGGCAGTGAGTGTCAAAATCACTACTTAAGTTTTTAGAGGACGCCGGCCTTATCGAACAGTGGTAGAGACGCATTCATATAAATCAGCGACTGAGGCAGAGCAGGTGCCCAAAGGCCACTGTAAGGCTAATCTGGCCGGCATATTTACACCACCACCAGCAGCAAGGCGCCAGGAAAAGAGCAACTGAATAGGCCCCAGGAGCGGATCTTCTGTGGTTGCTGTTGACCTCTGTCGGAGTGGCACACACCTACAGTGGGGGATTGGCCAGGGTGCCTTGTACAGACAATTGTGAAACAATACTCATTTAGAGTAGTTCAGGCTAAATATCGTGCGAGTAAAAAAAATATTCCGAATTATTATGAACGAAGGAGTCTGCCAGACGCAGTGAAGAAACTATGCAGGTAATCGCACACTGGCTTTAGTGCAGCAAGCGCTCCGCATCTTTAATTTCCTCCTCTTTCCACTCTCACAGCCGTCACCAAGGCGCCATCTGTGAGCGCCGATCGTAGAGGTGCCTCTTCGGTGTGGCGTGCGCAGTAACCATCAGTGATCTTGCGTCGCGTTTCCTGACCAGCCGCAGGGTGAAGTACACTTGCGGGCTCGGTTCTGGAACATGCGGTGATACTAGCACAGAGTCGAGCTTCCAGGACTGCACGAGTGGTTTCCGCTCGGGGAACAGGAATGGCGGCAAGGACATGGGTAGGGTCCGCGCTGTCCATTCGAGGATGACCGAAGGGCGTCGACTGAAGCGGCCAGCTGGTCGATCCTTGCCTCCAACTGGGACATCGCAGAGGTCTGTGGCATTGCAGAGATGGCGGCGACCGCGCCACGGGGAAAGTCTGAAGGAGAGGCCTCGTCGTGCATCCTATCGGCAAGCTCAGCGAGGCGGTCCAGGGTCACGTCCCCCACAGCAGCCAGGACGAGGCGGATGGACTGCGGCAGGCGCTGCAGGAACAACTCCCTCAAGACCGCACCGTTCGAGTCGACATTGCTCTGGCCCAGAAGCTGCCGCATGCTTGTGAGCAGCTGGGAGGGCCGGCGATCGCCAAGTTCTTCCCTAGTGAGGAGTTGCTGGAGGCGTGTGCGCTCGGACGCCGTTGTGCGCTCCAGAATGCGCTTCTTAATTCGCTGATACGGTGTGTCGCCCAAGGGTTCAGCTAAGACGTCAGCCACCTCATGAGCCACCTCAGGTGACAAGTTGGAAAGCAAGTGGTAGAACCGAGAAATCTCCGAGTTGACGCGGTGGAGGTTAAAGATGGCTTCCACTTGCGCAAACCACACCTGCGGGTTCTTGCTCCAGAAGGACGGCAGCCGGAGCTGGATGGCTGTGACGTCCTGTGGGGTCGAGGTAGCGTCAAAAGGCACGTCTCCTGAGAGAGGTAGGTTGCCGGTGCCTCTCATCTTGTGTCACCACAGCCGGAAATCGCGGAGTCCGACCAAAGCACGAGGAAAAGAAGAGCAGCTAAGCTGGATTCAGAAGCGGATCTGCTTATGCAGTTGTTGCGCTCACAGCACGAGCTCCGCATCTTTTAATCTCCTTCACATTGCTTGAAAGCGCCATCTGTGAGCGCCGATTTGAGCGCCTTAGTGGTGTGGCATGTGTCGATGCTGCACAATACTGCCTCCTACCGCGTCGATTCCGTTCTGTTCCTTTTCACTCATATCTGTACGTCGTTTATTTAATGTCTCTCTTACCCAAAGCTACTCAGGGCGTGTGAGGTACTGAGGAATGAATGAAAGTGAAGCAATAAACACAAGTTATAATAATGCTTTCCCTGCCTTTCAACAAACACTGGGGAGAAGTTGGTCTCCATTTATCGTTAGACTAACTGGTTCGAATTAAAATTATGCCACATACATTGATAATGCAGTTTTTATACGCTCCAAAATATGAAAAATAAAATTCAGTTACACTCAGCGCCGACCTTTCCGCAAGCAAACTTAGATGACAAGAAATATGTCTTGACGTCATCAATCAGAATAGAGTGTCCACGAAAGCAACTGTTCTCTTTTTAAATTTACTTTCCTCAGCAATAAATTCGCCTTGCTCTGCGAAGCGATCGCTGAAATAGTCTGAAACAGGCATTTTTTAAATTAAGTTGAAATTACTAGACGGGGTTGCTTTCAGCCGTCCTTTAAGCTGCTCAATAACTTTCGTCTGAACTGACAACTGTACTGTAAACCTACAGAATAAAGTTTATGAAAGACTGTGTTCTTTATCAACCTGAAACTCATCGCCGTTTTGGAGCGCAGTTCAAATTATACTGCGATTCAAAGTTAGATTTTCTGTATTAGCTAAAACAAATACTAAGAGTAGTACCCACAATTTGTTTTTTTCAATGGGTTATGCAGCCAGGCGGACGCAAACTTTCAGAGTTATTGTCGTATCAAAATTTCACAAAATTATATAATTAACTTTTTTATTTTTGCAGTTAGCATGCATGTTAATATTGAAAATTCAGTCAGAGGAATTTTATGACTATTCTTTTCTGTGCAATTTTACTAACGCGCCTGTGTCTAGAGATATGCACGCCTAAATTTTTGCGCAGTTAGTCTAATTACGCAAGCGAGACTGCGCCACTCGGCATGAAGCTTCTCTTTGATGTGACGCAACTGGTGCCTATGGCGCTCCGTCTGACAACAATGTGCACCGATAGGCGACGGTTATTACTTCTAGTTCTTGCGCAACAAAACCAAAAAATGACTGCATGCGCCACATAAGACGATTCCTATTTGTTTAAATGGTTACTACTAGAGTGGGTGATAAGACGGGGTGCCGCTTTAGACAGCATGCGGTCAAGCACACCGATACTGCCCCCCTTTTTTTTTTAAACCGCCGAGGCTTTGCAGAACAGTTGAAAGTAATGCAAGTGCATAGCATAAAGCGAAGGCGACACCTATTATGTAGTGGATTAGTAACCCCTGAATTTTCCGGGATGCCGTGCACATGCGTAAAGGTAATTTCATGGCCCTGAATTGTCTACGCCAGGAAAACGTGGATTAAAGTCCCGTTTTCTCTATGTAACCTTCTTTTTTTCCTGAAGTGGTCATTAGAAAGCACAAGTTCATTTTTATTTAGCTGCCTAAACCTCCATTTCCCTCATTACTGCAGGAAAAGAGAGAATAAAAACAACAGCAAAACAACTAGTACAAGTCCATGGCCTAAGTACAAATAAAACAAAGATTTTGCGAATTTGCTTCGAAGGTACCATTATTTACAACATTAGTTGCTTGTGATTATAAATGTTGCTCAACTTGGAATTATGACATTTCGCATGAAACCGACGGTTCAGAAATGTTCGAGATGCTTGCCTTCCACCGCAACGCAGCATACGGGCCAGTCTTGCTTCGAGTCGACATATGGCCGCATGTGATCCACGCCGATGCTCCTACAGGTGGCAACAAATCTGTTCTTCATGTCGCTGGCATCAGTGGGCTCAACTGCGTAAACACGATATTGCTGTTATCCCCAGAAAAAGAAGTCAGTGGAGATAGAACAGGGGATCCCGGCGGCCAAAACATTTCTCCTTCGCGCCCAATCCAGTGCGGCGGAAAGTTACTCTTCAGCCATTTCTTTGTATTGAAGGAGAAACGTAGTGGGGCCCAGTCATGCTGGAACCAAACTTACCGCAGGTCGTTGCGAGGGAGGCTGAAGGCGAATGTGTCGACGACACCAGCAAAAATTTTGTGCTCAGAGTTATTTCGATCCAAGATCTCTTCAAAACAATGAAGGCCAATGGTTTTGTCCCCGAGCATGTCACACCCCAGCGAATTTAGCGGTTATGTTGCCTCAGCCAGTCGGTATTTTCTTGGGACCTGTGGTAAGCATTGTGAATGTTGACTCTGCCATTTCTTCAAAATCGAGTATCATCAGTCCAAATCACTGTTTGTAAGAAATGCTTATCTTGGTCACCCCCCCACGCAGGTGGGTGGGTGGGCAGGCTTTTATCTAGGAGTGTGTGGTTAGAAGGTGGCTGTTGGGTGTTGCTTCTCAAAGGCAGCTGACACTCCCACTGTATTTGGAATTAAATTTCGCCGTCACTCTTTTGCTTCGCAGTCTGGAAGTTTTGAAGGTGGGTGACGCTTCTGGAGGGTAAATTTGGGTGGTTAGGCGGTTAATGCCGCTTCTGTTGGGTGAAAATAGGTGGGGGTTGGACCTAAGGTGATGGTGTGACAGTGGGCAGCCCCTTAACTAGGAGGATGGGACGAAGAGCTGGCTGGTTGGTGGTGCTTCTGGTAAATGGAGGCTTCACTCATCGAAGCCAAAGGAAGAGAGACGCTGGCTCTTTCACACTGTAACATTAGTACTACTTTCGCAGTAAACTTCAATGCTAGTTAAATATGACACAACAACGCAATGAGCTTAGGCGCGACTTTCGAAAAATAAATACTCGGTTCTAGGGGTTGTAACAAACCGGGTAGACCCAGTCGGACGATCCATTCACCAATGTTCCCTTTCATCCAGCGTGCACACAGTAGGTCTACAAAATGTAGAATGTACGCTCATCCTGAAACTATATCGCCGCTATTAGCAATTTTACCCTCTTGAAGAGAATTTTTCGTCTATAGAATGACAATGCAGAAATTGAAAGGCGCTCCTTGCTTCTTGTTTCACTCAGTAAATATCACCAGAGGCTTTTTTGCCAACTACAGCTTTCGCGATATGTCTTGGCATCGGGGCATGCATTCGCTGTTTGAGTCACGTCAAGAAACAAAGGTGAAAGGCCATCAAAACTGTTGAACGATCTGTAGTCGCACTTGATGCATTGTCACGAAGTGGTACTTCTACATGCCGCTTTATTTTTGCGCAGTTGTACGTACGCACCTGTTTCTGGATTTCTAGAAACAAGGAGCTAGATCAACAAAGCGAACAAATGCTGTGCAGCTGCAAAAAATTCGCGCACATTTCGCTGGCTAGCAGCTGGCAATGCGATCACAAACTTTACGGCAAATTAGCACTACTTCCCCTTCCGAAATAGCGTTGACCGAGATAGTTTTCGCTTTTATGATTTTCTCTGAAACAATAAATGCAACAGTCTTTGTTGCAACTGATTATTCAGGACGACAGTCGTTGCCGAGTCTTCTGTGAGCAATCCACGAGACATGCTGCATCCTTCTGGTGGCGCACGTAATGAAAAAAAAGGGAATAAGTCAAACAGAAACTAATATCCTCATCTGGTACTTGTGGGAAAGTTCTAATGCAGACGAAGGGTGAAAGGGACCCATTTATATCCTCGATGCTTTTTGTAGCGATAGCTACATTACGGTAGCATTTCGAGCCTTCAGCGTGGCGGCGCCGCCACGCTGTGGCTGCACCGCCACGCTGTCATGTGAATGGTCACGTGGTGCGTAGCAGCTGCCGGCTTCGCGGCGCCGTGGCTGATCATGTGGTTCGTCACGCGGTTGGTCACGTGGTTGGTCACGTGGTGCGTAGCAGCTGCCGGCTTCGTGGCATCGTGGCTGATCACGTGGTTCGTTATGTGGTTGGTCACGTGACCATGTTTCACCCGGCCAGCTGTAGCTGTCGCGTCACTCCAGGTTTAACCAAAGCTAAACCCCCGCCATTTTTGTTTACATTGACATCTTGAAAGTTCACTAACAACATACCAATTTACTTGTATTTTTGAAAGTCGTAAACAATGCAGAAAAGCTATTCTCTATATCTAAAAGCAGCGCGATCATGCAGTGGCTTTTAAGTGCTTTTCGTCACTGCCTCGACCGGATGCATTTTCGTGATATATTATTTTCGCACCCAAATGAGGCTTATCATGAATTTAACTTCACCCGAAACAATGGTAAGTCAACCATGAAATTCGAGGTCATTTCATTATCAATTTTGTTATCGGAATAGTCATGCTTGGAATGAACAACGCGCAGCTATAATTATACCAAAAAATTGCTTTTTCAAATTTTTTTAATGCCAAATAATGTTTTTTGTATACTCGCACAAGAGAATGCAAACATCAATGGCACAAAGCCGTCGGAATAATTTGGTTTTCTATGATTCGAAACGATATACTCAGAGCACCACGTAATCTCTGTTATGTTAATGCAAGTAAATTTTCTAATCTGAACAGATTTATAAAGGAAAATGACGGTGATGTCCTCTTCACTGCTGCCTACACTGAGTGGGTGTTGAACTCGACAAACACAAATAACGAGATAGAGGTCACTGTTATACCACGAATGAGCCGAAATTTGTTATATATTTTATTATTCGCTTTATGCTGCATGTTTGGATAACAGTCTTGAAGTTTTTATTGATTTAAGACTTATTAGATTAAGAGAACTAGCCAAATTGCAATATGTTTTGAGATAATCACCAATAATTTTGTGTTTTTTTTTCGCCCCATTCTGATACTGGGCGCTCAGCGTGCTTCGGAACTGAAAGCACCAACAGGAAAATTAAATAATAGATTGGTGAATATCTGAAAACCTATCAAACTTTGACAAGTTCAGTAAACTAGATCACTCTAAAATAATGGAGCATTAGAGACAATGACTGCAATATATAGCATAACAGGGTTAAGTAATAAGTTGTAATTAATGTAAGCTGATTACTTGCATAACTGCGACCATTAACATCGAAACCAACATTCTCCCACTGAAGGCAGTGTTCACGTGTCCATCAGCCTCATTTTTTTGAAAAGCTGTAAGTTTCTTTTTAAAGAAATCCTACAGAATACCAATACTATTTCTCCATTACCACCAGTAAGCGGCCATTTCCCCAGACTGCCACGCGTGGCACCACCAGATCTCTGTGGAACGATTATAATTGTGCGCAAGTTTCTTCGAAGTTCAAAAATATCGGTGTGTTAGAGCCTTATCTTCAAAACTATTCTCGCCTTTCAGTCGAGTGCGACCGAGAGCAATGGACATTATCCTCTTCGACGACTAGAGAGTGCTCTTTGCTGCTATCACCGCCTCATACTAATCTATTCTTTCTGGATATAAAAGCTGATTTATATGAAATTTTTTCAGGAAGCGTCCTGCTGACCGTAGGTCAGCTCCATATTTGGCACACAAGAATAAACGTCCAGTTCAATTCAATATCGGCATATCTAAGAGACATCTGGTAAAGGTGGTAGGTAAGGATGCCTTTGGCACGAACAGTTCTTGTGATCTGTAGTAAAACCTGAAAAGCTTTCAGCCACATTATTAGAAGGATCCGAACTAGCTTGAGCTGCCTCCACCTTCGCCGCCACCTGATCGGTCAGGCCTGGAGGGCCGTATTCGCCAATTATTTCCCGGACCTTGGTAAACCACCCACTTTACATTAATAAAGGTTAATATTCTCTCTCTCTCTCTCTCCAAGTAGTCGACACTCGAAGAGTCGCCGAAGCCGCCAAGATCGAAGGCAATTCTTGAGGCACTAGTCCTGGCTTAGGGCTGCCACCTGAGCATGGACCTATGAAAAGCAGTCTTCCCTAACGACTTGAGACGCGTTCGGGAGCTGCTACTAACGATATTCGCGAGAGCCAATTGATAAGAAAGGATGGGCTTACTTGGACAGTCACGCGTCCAGCAACTGCATGAAACCATGAATGCTTACGTGAAAGAAATGACCATCATTTTTCGCCGAACAGACCCTCGCACGACCGAGGACAAAGTGAAATTCCTGAAGCGAGGCGTGAAAGAGCAACTTTTTTCCCTGCCTGGTTCGAAATCTGCCAATGACGGTGACTGACGTCTACAATCTGAAAATCCTGCAAACGCATGCTCACGAATACGGCTGCCAGCTGCAAAGGGTATCCATCAGTCAAACGGGTGCCATGACAGGAACACACTTCAATTAGCGATAAATTATACGCAAGCTTTTTTTATTTATACACAACCTAGTCTGCTTAGAACTACACCGACTGCCGCCATCCCCTGAGCAGTGTTATGTAGCTCCCTCACAGACGTTAGTGAGGAAGAACTACATCAGGTGTTTGGGACAACGCACTGTTATAAAAGCAACCGAAGTCGCAACAAAAATCTCCCGAACACACCATCAAAAGTAAAGCCACAGCTGTGCGCAGCCCAGGAATCACCGTCATATCGCATAGGCGGTAAAAAAAAAGCAAAGCCGTGGCCATACAAACGACGCTCGTGCGCACCAAATTCGATGCCTCTAAAACGCGAAAAAATTGTCTGTTTGGCTTTCACTACGGTGAAGTAAACCATGTCCTCCCATAGCCCTTATTGGCGAATACCCAAACAGCACCGGTAATTGACCCAACGTTGGAACCGTACTGGCAAAGGCCGGCCCTACAAAGGACCTGGATGGAACCATCCTGTTGCATTATTGGGCCGATTACTTGTGCTGCTAGGGTAAAGCTTTGGGTTCTCGCCTCTTAAGCTCCACGGCCACGCACCAGCCAACGATCAAGGTAGATCGACAATCCCCTGCGTCAAAACGAGCATGGGTCCCACCATCCCTCCCGCTGACCACCGCCGTCCACATAGCGTTACGCATTGGCAAGCCGCAGCTACGCAGAGGCCACCTGAGGAAGATCTCCGATCCTCAGTTTGCGAAATTAAAAGGAGCAACATTTAAATATATCAAAGCGAAGGATATACTCCTCGGATGACGTCATGCATTAGGTCCAAAGCTATAATGGCACGACCCATCAAAGTCGTGACGACTGCGACACAGTAATGTCAAGACGACGCGCCCCATACACGAATAGGTCAACCGACCCGGCCTCGACAATTTCATTCTATTCCAAAAACTTTTATTTCCATCAGAAATGGAGACCCCCTACTCCCTACCCCTGGCGCGCAGGCCTAGGGGCAGGGGCCGGGGCCTCCGCGACTAGATGCAGGCAAAGAGTTGCTGGCTCTTCGCGGCCTCTACCGCCAGATGGATGGCTTTCCTCTGCATGGCGGGGTCCGCGCTTTGCAGAAGGGTCTCCTAGGCTTCTCTACTATTTATTCCTTCATTGACCACTGGGGAGTGTGTGCATTGCCAGATTATGTGGTCGAAGGTCCCCCTCTCCCCGCATTCCTTACATTTATCGTCTATGTCTTCGTCTTTCAGGACGTGTGATGCCCATACTGGATTTATGTAGTTTCCTGCTTGTAATCTGCGCCAAGGTGTTGCCTCTCTGTTTCCGAGCTCTTTGTTGAGGCCCGCGCGACGGCGGACTCGTTTTCTTCAGCGCGGGCCGTGGGATTTGGCTCACTGATCCCCTTTCAATCGCAACGCGCTTAACGAACGCGTTGCGAGCGTCGTTAACGCCCTCGTAAACCGGCACACCGTGACTGACACGCTACAGGATAAAATAACTGCTGAATGAGAATTCGCGAAATGTGTCTCCGTTGCTCGACGCGGCAGAGAACCACTCCGTCATATGAAAGAAAGTGACGACCACATGCGATGCCCTCACATCCGCACAGCCGGAGGCCAACTCATCTCGACCACAGGACGGTGCATGCAAGCATGATAAATATCCGCAAGTAAGTGGTGACCTGCCCAGTGCTTACAAGTGTTTGCGCCATGCTAGCGTAGGCGCTGACTTTCTCACTGAGCACCCAGCGGGAACCTATGATCGAAGTCAAACACTTTCTCATCCGATGAGGCCCCTCCACCTGAAATGGACTTGGAGCGTCCCACTGAGAGTAATAGTTAAGAGAGCGTCACACCCTTGTTGCGCATAAACGTGTGTGCGCAGTAGAACGGAAGGAGATCCTGCGTTTTCCATGTTTTCCTGAAATAAAAGGTGAACATTGTCACCGAGACACGGTTGACGTACGCAGGGATGGTTTACTTGTGTTCCTTATACGCGCAAGCCGTTGTTGGGACGCGCAAGGCAGCAGGCACCACGAGAGATGAAGACGACAAAGCATGTTACCCCGAGAGGGCTCAAGGCTTGCCAACTGCCAGGAAATGCAGTTTAGCCGTGGTATGGCGCCACTAGAGGAGTTAGTAGTGTGGCATTGCTCCCCCTCTCTTGAAGACACCGACTCGGTGCGGTAGCAATGGGAGGCAGGACAACAAGGGTAGTCGCACGTGTCAGGCGTGTGGTGTAGACACGCGCGAGGGGCTAGCGGGCGTGGTACGGTTTCATCCGGGCGATGTGGACAACTTTGGAGGACGGCCATCTAGAAGAGCGAACTGTTCCCTGGGGGATAACTTCGTAGGTAACTTCACTGAGCTGGCGGAGCACCTCGTAGGGGCAAAAGTATCTGCGTAGAAGCTTCTCAGAGGTTCCTCGTATGCGGATTGGGCTCCACACCCAGACTTGTTCGCCAGGCTGGTAACTTACATTTCGGTGGCGGAGGTTATAGCGCTGAGCGTCGGGAACTTGCTGGCGCCGGATGCTCTGTCGAGCGAGTTGGCGGGCGGCCGCTGCGTAACGAACAAATTTGGCAGCACACATAACAGAGGGGGTAGCGCTGGCTGGAAGCAGCACTGCATTCAGCATGGTTGTGGCTTCGCGACCATATACAAAACGAAACGGAGTGAAGCGTGTCGTTTCCTTGACCGCAGCATTATAGGCAAAGGTGACGTAAGGGATTATGGCGTCCCAATTCTGGTGGTCTGCGTCGATATACATGGAAATCATGTCGGCGGTCGTCTTGTTGAGCCGTTCGGTGTGGCCTTTCGTTTGAGGGTGGTAAGCGGTTGTTTTGCGGTGACTGGTGCCGCTCAGGCACATAACCTCCTACGTAAGGGCCAAGGTGAACGCTGTTTCCCTGTCAGTTAAAACGATGGTGGGTGCACTGTGACGAAGCACAATGTTTTGAATGAAAAAGTTCGCAATTTCATCAGCAGTACCACGGAGAAGAGGTTTAATCTCACAATAGCGGCCGAGGTAGTCGGTGGCGACACCAATGTAGCGGTTACCCAGCGAGGACTCCGGAAATAGGCCGAGTAAGTCCATGCCGACTTGATGGAAGGGGACCTGAGGCAGGTCAATAGGCTGGAGTAGGCCGGCTGGCTTAGTCAGCGGCGTTTTGCGACGCTGGCACTCGCGGCAAGTTCTTACGTAACGCTTCACAACTGCAGCGACTCTGGACCAGTAATATTTTTGTTGCATTCGTGCCAAAGTTCGACAAAAACCCAGGTGACCAGAAGATCGGTCATCATGGTTTGCCTGCAGGACTTCGTCGTGAAGGGCCGTAGGCACGACGAGTAAATATACAGCTTCTGTTTGTCTGTAGTTTTTCTTATACAGGACGCCGTCACGTAAACAGAACGCGACTGCCCCCGCGAAATGATTCGCGGGGGAGACGGAGCGCTTCCTTTTTAGATACTCAATGAGGGGCCGTAGTTCGCTGTCGTCCCTTTGGTGTTGAATAAGAATGGACGTGGAGATGGCGCCAAGAAAAACAG
This sequence comes from Amblyomma americanum, assembly GCA_030143305.2. Lineage (NCBI taxonomy): Eukaryota > Metazoa > Arthropoda > Arachnida > Ixodida > Ixodidae > Amblyomma > Amblyomma americanum. Next base: position 72,403 of record JARKHS020003516.1, read on the forward strand.
AATCGTCGTCGGGTTCAACTTGGGGGTCCTCGAAAGGAGCATGAGACAAATAGTCGGCATCACTGTGCTTCCTACCAGACTTATAGACGATGGTGACACCGAATTCCTGAAGTCGAAGGCTCCAGCGTGCAAGCCGTCCCGAGGGATCATTCAGGTTTGCCAGCCAACACAGCGAGTGGTGGTCACTGACGGCCCTGAAAGGGCGGCCATATAGGTACGGGCGAAATTTGGTTACTGCCCACACAATGGCCAGGCATTCTTTTTCGGTGGTGGAATAGTTCGCCTAAGATTGTGACAAGGTGCGGCTCGCGTATGCGATTACGCGTTCGAGACCATCCTGCCTCTAAAGATGGACCCCACCGAGGCCGATGTTGCTGGCGTCTGTTTGCAGTTTAGTGTCGGCTGACTCGTCGAAGTGTCCAAGGATGGGCGTACTTTGGAGAGGAGTGCGGAGGTCTTCAAAGGCTAGCTGTTGCTCCAGGCCTCAGAAGAATGGTTCGGAGTCTTTCGTGAGTCGGGCCAGAGGCTCAGCGATCTGGGAGTAGTTCTGAACAAAACGCCGATAATAGGCGCAGAGACCCAGAAAGCAGCGCACACTGCGCTTATCGATGGGCACAGGAAAAACAGCCACTGCAGCAGTATTATAGGGGTCTGGTCTAGCCCCTTTAGCACTCACGATGTGGCCCAAAAACTTCAACTCTTCGAAACCGAAGTGACACTTTTCGGGCCTTAGGGAAAGACCAGCCGACCGAAGTGATTCGAACACAGCGCGCAGGCGTCTCAGGTGCTCTTCGAACGTGTCAGAAAAGATGACAACGTCATCCAAGTACACGAGACAGGATTGCCATTTGAGATCGGCAAGAACGGTGTCCATTATCCTCTGGAAGGTTGCAGGAGCAAGCACAGGCCGAAAGGGGGCACCAGGAATTCGTACAGACCGTCCGGTGTCATAAAGGCGGTCTTTTCCCGGTCGCGTTCGTCCACCTCGATTTTCCAATAGCCGTTTCGTAAATCTAGCGATGAGAAGTACTTGGCATGGCGCAGCCGGTCCAGGGAGTCCTCAATACTCGGGAGAGTATAAACATCTTTTTCTGTGACTTTGTTTAAATGTCTGTAATCAACGCACAACCGTGGGGTTCCATCTTTCTTTGCTACTAAAACAACAGGCAACGCCCACGGGCTCGTCGACGGCTGTATCACCTCGTCCTGAAGCATCCCTTGAACTTCGCGCCGAATGGCATCACGCTCCTTCGAATAGATTCGGTAAGGCGGCTGACATAACAGCCGCTGGTTGGCGTCAACTATAATTCGGTGCTTTGTGAGCGGTGTCTGCCTTACATTGGAGGTCGAGGCAAAGCAGTCGCAGAAAGACTGGATAACGCTTTCCAGGCAGCGTTTCTGATTAGATGGGAGATTCGGGTTCACGTCAGTTTTTATGGGAGTGGTCGGTTCCTCCACTGATGCCGGGGCTCCGGACAAAGCGTGCTGTCCCGCGAATTCCCCGAGTTCCTCGAAATACGCGATAGCTGTTCTGCCAGGCAAACAATGAGGTTCATAGCCAAAATTGGTCGCCAAGAGTTCGGTTCGGCCATTGATCAGTTTAACAATTCCTCGAGAAAAACAGACTTGGCGACCAAGGAGCACCGACATGTTGGTTTCAGCGATGCCACGAATTCTGGTGCTATCATCGCAATATACGGTAACAAACTTGCTGGATCTTGAAGGGTTCAATACGTGGTCGTCATAGACGCGTAACGTTGTCCTGCGTGGCTCGAGATCACCGCCAACAGGGGGTTGAGTGGAAAATGACACGACCAGCTCCTGAAGGTTGATGACGGCACCGTACTTCCAAAGGAAGTCGAAACCGAGTATCAGGTCTTTGGAGCACTCGGGCAGCTCAGCAAAGCAACCAGGGAATGTAGCACCGCGGATCTGTATTCGTGACGTGCTGACGCCCATCGGCGTAACCACATGACTGCCGGCGGTGCGGATCTGCAATCAAGACCAAGGGGTTAGAACCTTTCTGAGGGCCGTGGCTAACCGACTGCTCATTACATAAAATCAGCGCCGGTATCCACAAGTGCGGTCACATCGCGGTTATTAGCGATTATTGGGATTTCAACAGACACCAGTTGGTCACAGCACGTCGCTGTCGTTGAGGTCATCGGGTGAGGCCATCGGTTGGATCGTAGGAGGGAATCGTCGATTTCGGCAGGAACCAGTTGGTCACAGCGTGCCGTCGTTGAGGTCGTGGGGTCGAGTAGTCGTCGGTCGGATCGTAGCCGCGGATCGTCGGATGGAGGCTCTTGACTTGGTCCAATAGCGGCGGCCCTAACCCCGGAGGACGCCGTCTTCAGTTTTTCCGATTTGGGGACGTGCCTCTGAACTGACCAGAAGACGACGGGCGGCTTGGCGAAGAAAACCGCTTTGGGGATGGCGACCGGGACTGGCGTCGCTGTGAGGTCGATGGCTGCACGTTATCGGACAGATATTGCTCGATATCCCGGGCCGTTCTCTGTAGTGCGGTCGAGGTGCGTCAAGGGAAAACCCTCGCAAGTCTATTCTGCGGTAGGGGCAGTGACAGAGAATGTGGCCGGATTCCCCGCAGTCGTAGCAGAGTGGCCTTTGTTTGGAGTATGCCAAATGTGCGCTTTTCTCATGGTGGACCGGGACTCCTGCGGTTCGGCGGGTATAGCTGTATTTGGATACCGCAGTGGGGGCACAGGAGTGACGAGGAAAAAAGCTTGGATCACTGGCCCAGGACGGCTTTGTAGTGGTTCACTGTATGTAATCACGTAGGGCGCCGGCTGCGGAGCTGGCGGAGGCTGAACAACTCGCCGGACCACGTGCGGTATGGCTGCGACGTTGGCCTGTGGAGCTTCGAAGCGAAGTTTCTCGAGTTCTTCGCGTACCAGGCTCCTCGCAAGCACTCGAAGCTCCTCTTTGGGTAGCGACGTAGGCGTACAGTGGTGCGCGGCTACTACACTAGCCTGACGACCGTAGTACGCGCCACGTTCCTGCAGAGAACGCTCCATGCTTGTTTCCTCCTTGGCAAAGTCGGCCACTGTTTGTGGGTCACGTATCAGTCCGGCAAACAATTGCTCTGTTACGCCACGCATTAAGTGGCGTACCTTCTTGGCCACGGGCATACCAGGGTCGACGCGATTGAAAAGTCGCGTCATGTCCTTAATGAACATTGCGACGCTCTGGTTCGGCTGCTGTGACCTCGAATGCAAAACGATTGCAACCTTCTCTTTTCTTTCGTTGGTGTTGAACTTCGCTAAGAGCTCTCAGCGAAAAACCTCCCAGTTAGTGAAGGAAGCTTCATAGTTCTCATACCACGTCTTGGCCGAGTCCTGTAGTGCAAAGTAGACATTCCATAATTTGCGCTCGCCGTCCCACTCGTTGAAACCCGCCACACGGTCAAAGCTGGCCAACCTGTCTTCGACGTCCTCAAACCTCTCACCGTGGAACTATGGAGGCGACCGAGGTGTGTGAAGGACGAACGGCGGGACATTCCGGGTATTCTGACTTGTCTGGCTCGCCGTAATGGACGTCATGGCCCTTGCCATTGTTGTGAGTTGGCCGAACTCGAGTTGTAGGCCTCGCAGGCGGAGTCTCGCCTTGAGGACTGGTGTTGTAGCCACGCGTTGAGAACTGACGTCAAGGGTGTCCTCGAGGTCAGCGTACATGCGCCGTTACCCAGCTGCTCCACCCAATATGTCACCTAGACACGGTTGACATACGCAGGGCTGGTTTACTTCCGTTACTTATAAGCGGAAGCCATTGTTGGGACGCGCAAGGCACCACGAGAGATGAAGACGACAAAGCATCTAGCCCCGAGATGCCTCAAGGCTTGCCAACTGCCAGTAAATGCTGTTTAGCCGCGGTACGGCACCACTAGAGGAGTTAGTAGTGTGGCAATATATAGTAAAGTGAACAAAGACACTGTCTTTAGACCATGCAGAAACTTTCAGGAAATGTTTGTTTTCGATAAAACTGCGCAGAATTTGGGAACTGCCCCGTAAGGAGAAAGTAAAGAAAGAACAAAGAGGAACCAATTGCATGCGTGGTATAGCTCGGACGAAGTTAACGGTCCGCTCTAATTCCATTCTCATGGTGGACCGGGACTCCTGCGGTTCGGCGGGTATAGCTGTATTTGGATACCGCAGTGGGGGCACAGGAGTGACGAGGAAAAAAGCTTGGATCACTGGCCCAGGACGGCTTGCAGGTGGAACCTGCACGGCTGCTGCCTCTGAGCTCCGGCACACGTACTCAATCATCTCGAGGTCCTAGTTCGACCCAGTGGCGTTCGTCCTGTTCATCGCTGCCCCGACGGCTCTGCTCTGCTGGGAACGATCGGCTAAGTTTCGGGTGGCTGATTGTGGCATTTTCTCTCTGCGTCTTTGCGCGGTAAGGCAGTAAGCCCGGGCTATGTCCACCCAGTCTCCCGGCCAGGGGAGTTCTCTCTGGTCGGCTTCTCTGTCCACTGATCTCCTACCGTTGGAAGCTTTTTTGCGCAGTGGTGTCGGCAGTATCCCTGTCACGCTGGTGCCTAAGGACGGTGGTGCTATCAAGATGAACAACCCTGGTGCTGTTCGGGCTGCTCTCCAGTCGGCGACTTCTCATTATGAGTCAATCTCAGAGGTTCGCCAGTTTGGACGCGGCGGGATTCTGTGTAGATCGCCAGACCTCGCCTGTGTAAGAGATTTACTAAACTTCTCATCCTTTGCCTCCCTTCCGGTAAGTTCCTTCATCCCTTCTCATTTGGCGTGCACGAAAGGTATTGTACGAGGCGTAGACTCTTCCCTGTCTCCGGCAGAGACTCTTGAGCTTCTGTCGGCTGCAGGTGTTGTTGCTGTGCACCGCTGTCGCCGGGATGTAAACAACGTGCGGATGCCCACTGAATCAGTGATTGCTATCTTTGCCGGCACTTCCTGCCCCTCTGAAATCAAGGCATGGCCTCTAATGTTTCGGGTAGACCCATTATCGTCTCGGCCTCTGCAGTGTAACAACTGCTGGCGCTATGGACATAGCGCAGGCGGTTGCAAATCCAACTTGAGGTGTTGCAACTGTGGGGATGGTCATTCAACGAGCATCTGCACTGAGAAGAATGAGAAGTGTTGCCTTTGCGGTGGTGTTCACTCTGCAAACTACTCAAATTGTCCCTCTCGAGCTCAGGAAATTTAAATTCTGGAAATAATTGACAGGAAACGCTGTTCGCGCCATGACGCTATTTCAGAGGAACGTGCCCACGGTTATGCCGGTGTGACCGCTCGGCAAGGTGCCATGTTAGACTCAACGCTGTCTCAGGCAATTGCGGCTGCTGTGGAGGCTTCCATGTCTAAAATGGTAGAAAAGATTGTCGCAAGTGTGTCGGAGTGCCTTACAAATGTTCTAGCGACTCAGCTTACACATGCCGTGCAGGCTAGTTTGGCACCTCTTTCGACAGCAATTCCCTCTCCTCTTATCCGGTCTCCAATTCCAGTAGTATCACAACCACAGGAACAAACTTCTGTCCCTTCCGCTGTGCCTACCACGGGTACTTCGAGGGATGTTGATATAATGTATGATTCCGAGATGGTGGAGCCTGATGCGCGGCTTCTTAAGCGCAGTGGGTACCCCATGTCTCATTCGTTGTCTTCTCTGAGCACCCAGCCGAAATCAAAGAAGCAGCAGCTTGGCACTAAACCCAAGGATACCATTTTGGAACAGGCAGTTGCTGCTGCTAGACTTTCGCAATCATAGCGTCGTTGCGAGTTCTGCAGTGGAACTGTCGCTCTATTCTTTCCGCTTCCACAGATTTACACTGCCTTTCTACTCAGCTTAATCCGGATGTCATAATTCTGCAAGAAACGTGGCTTTCAACCGACAAACATTTTCATATCAAAAATTACCGTTAATTTCACCTAGACCGCCAGTAAAGAGGCAGGGGTTTACTAACTTTAGTTTCTTCAAAATTTTGCCACAGGGCTGTGGTATCTTTTCAACAAATGTCTCCTGACTGTGAGATTTTGGCAATACACTTTGTACTTCCTGGGAGCTCTCCATTTTCAATAGCAAATTGTTATTTCCCCAATGGAGTCCAGGATGTTAGACCTCTGGACTTTTTACTCGTAAACTGTAAAAACCCAGTTCTCGTGGCTGGGGACTTCAATTCTCACCATGTGTCTTGGGGTTTTAGGACTAATACATGCGGCAAGCGCCTTTGGGACTAGGTTTCTGATCACAACCTGATGTGCTTAAATTCAGGAACGGCCACTTATCTTCGCTGACACACTCAATCTGTTTTAGATCTCACGTTCATTAGTCCTGCAATTGGCGTAACAAATTGGTCGACAGTTGATAGCGGCACCTCAAGTGATCATATACCTATTCATTTTGATATCATATGTCGTGTTACTCCAGCGTCTTCTCAGTTGCGGTCACATGTAAATTATGACAGATTTCAGACGGCGTTGCGCTCTGCCCTTGCTCCAGTGTCTAACATCGCCGAGGTCCACCAGTCAGCAAGCATAAGTCTGGCTATTGAGGAAAGCCGTAAAAAGTCGGAGTTCCTGGTGAGGCCAACAAAAGGGAATTCTAACTGGTGGAATGCGGACTGTACAAGAGATTACAGGCGGACGAAGGCAGCATGGAAAAAGCTTCTTCATAACCCGCTCTATTCTTTCCGCTTCCACAGATTTACACTGCCTTTCTACTCAGCTTAATCCGGATGTCATAATTCTGCAAGAAACGTGGCTTTCAACCGACAAACATTTTCATATCAAGAATTACCGTTAATTTCACCTAGACCGCCAGTAAAGAGGCAGGGGTTTACTAACTTTAGTCTCTTCAAAAATTTTGCCACAGGGCTGTGGTATCTTTTCAACAAATGTCTCCTGACTGTGAGATTTTGGCAATACACTTTGTACTTCCTGGGAGCTCTCCATTTTCAATAGCAAATTGTTATTTCCCCAATGGAATCCAGGATGTTAGACCTCTGGACTTTTTACTCGTAAACTGTAAAAACCCAGTTCTCGTGGCTGGGGACTTCAATTCTCACCATGTGTCTTGGGGTTTTAGGACTAATACATGCGGCAAGCGCCTTTGGGACTAGGTTTCTGTTCACAACCTGATGTGCTTAAATTCAGGAACGGCCACTTATCTTCGCTGACACACTCAATCTGTTTTAGATCTCACGTTCATTAGTCCTGCAATTGGCGTAACGAATTGGTCGACAGTTGATAGCGGCACCTCAAGTGATCATATACCTATTCATTTTGATATCATATGTCGTGCTACTCCAGCGTCTTCTCAGTTGCGGTCACATGTAAATTATGACAGATTTCAGACGGCGTTGCGCTCTGCCCTTGCTCCAGTGTCTAACATCGCCGAGGTCCACCAGTCAGCAAGCATAAGTCTGGCTATTGAGGAAAGCCGTAAAAAGTCGGGAGTTCCTGGTGAGGCCAACAAAAGGGAATTCTAACTGGTGGAATGCGGACTGTACAAGAGATTACAGGCGGACGAAGGCAGCATGGAAAAAGCTTCTTCATAACCAATGTCCGAATAACTGGAGTGATTATAAATTTATTGCAGCCACCTTTAAACACACAGTTTCTCTCGCAAAGGAAAAATATGACTCAGAACACTTCGATTATCTTTCAAAGGCGGGCAACCGACGTGCACTATTCGGTTTTGTACGGTCTAGGAAACAGCTAATGTCCTCTCATAATTTTCAGTCATTAGTCATGTAACCTGTAGAAGCTATCCAGGCGGTTGAATTAATAGCCACAGGCCTGCAAAAGCGTTTCTCGTCTTTACTACCTTTGCGACCATTGTTGTTTGCACCAGTCGTGCCAAATGATAATGCCTCACAAGTAAATCTATCAGAGCTTTCACAAGTTGTCCAGAGATTGCCAGCTGCTGCTCCTGGTCCTGATGGTGTTACCACAAAGATGCTCAAGATTCTATTTGAAGAGTCTGCCAACTCCTTATTGCACCTAATAAACTACTCTCTCAAACCCGCTTGAATACCTTCTGAGGGGAAGCTGTCCAAGGTGATCCCTTTACTTAAAAATCAGGGTGGAGGCTATGAAGTGGATAATATTAGGCCAATTTCTTCAACATCAAACGTGGTAAAGTTGATAGAAAGGGTGCTACTAATTCGGGTGTCAGCCATTGTGGACCGCAAAAGTATATTCAGCCCGTGCCAACTCGGTTTCCGGCCACGGTGTTCGATATGGAATGTACATGCCGATCTTGAAAGCAGAATTCTCCTTGCTCGTCGTCAACGCCTGGTCGCGGCTTTGGTTACGTTAGATGTCGCCAAAGCTTACGACAGTGTAGAACACTCCATCCTGATACATAGGCTACAGTCTCTTCAATTTCCAGATTATATAGTTGCATGGATATCTGCATTTCTTCATAACCGAGAATTCTTTTGCGTCCATAATGGTGTTCATTCAGAGAGGTATAGACAAACGCGAGGTGTACCGCAAGGTGCTGTTCTTTCTCCTGTGCTCTTTAATATTCTGTTAAGCTCAATTCCTCTCCACCGCCATGTACGCACTTACGTCTATGCGGACGACATTGCGTTTTTTGCTGCTGCGCCGGATATACATTCTCTGTATGGTCTGTTGCAGTCATATTTTAAAGCACTTGAGCACTGGTTGAGCGCATTACACCTGAAGTTAAATGTTGGCAAGTGCGCCACTCTTGTTTTCCCTCTATTCACTCCTGTAGTGGTCTCTCTCACTTGCCAGTTAAAAATAATACCGCAGGTTCAATCCCTAAAATACCTAGGGGTCATTTATGACAACAAACTCACCTGGTGAACTCACATTGACCATGTCGCGGCGAAACGGGCTCGTGCCGTGGGCATGTTACGGAGATTATGTCATCACCGGTACGGCATGCGCAGAGATGCGATATTAATGATCTACATAATGTATGTCAGGCCAATTTTAGAGTTTGGATCAGTGTTGTTTTCAGGCTCGGCTACATATAAACTTCGTCCTCTCGTCCTTTTAGAGAGGGAAGCACTTCGCATGTGCCTTGGCCTTCCAAAATTTGTGGCTATCAATGTGCTGTGCCTTGAAGCCCGCATTCCGTCTCTCTTATCACGACTTCAATTTTTAACTGTGCAAACTTACCTCAGGATCTATGAATCCCATTTCCACCGTTCCCAAAGCATTTTCTGTTTTCAGCCGGCCTCCTTTTTTGGTGTCCCCTGGTCTCGTTTCAATTCCCCTCAGGTAGTGTTTGTGCAAAGATTACTTCAGCCTTTAGATGTAAACATTTATGATATCCTTCCTGCGCTTCGCAATGGGCCCGCTATCTACATTGTTTTCGACGACATATTCCCAAAAAATGCAAAACTTTTGCCACCGAGTATTCTAAATGGTCTTCTAGAAGATCATCTGAGGACCCTACCTACAGATATAGCAATAGCCACTGATGCATCGCAATGCAATGAAAAAGCAGGTGTGGGAATATTTTGCTCGCATTTAGACTGGTCCTTTTCTCTGCGCCTTCCAGATTTCACCCCTATTTTTCAAGCAGAGTTTCTAGCAGTTGTACTTGCTCTACGCAAGCTAGACCCCTATATTACAGCAGTTGCAGTAATTACTGATTCTTTATCTTTGTGTTCGTCCCTCGCTGCACATGTTGACGGTCCCATTTTATCAACTTTCTTATCTCTACTTCCTCCGCATTTGAGCCTTGTTCATTTAGTATGGGTTCCCGGTCATAGCAGTGTGACACTAAATAAGATTGCTGATAATCTCGCAAAGGCTTCCCTCAGCGGCCCCGTGTTGCCAATCATCCCGGCTACGGCCTATATTACAGCATCTAGATTTCGGCGACGTGCGTTTTTAAGCACGCAAGACACATCACTTTTAACATCGCCGGATTATGAGCACCTTAAATATTATTGGAACAGGAAAATTTGTTGCTCTCGGCAGCTTGAAGTATCACTGACGAGGCTGCGCTGCCGCATCCCCCCTCTAAATTTATATTTACACAAGTCGGGTTTGGCGCTCTCTCCCCTTTGTGCATTTTGCCGTGAGCCTGAATCTATTGAACATTTTTGGCTCTATTGTCGCCGATTCAACTCTCTGAGCAAACGGTTGCTGGAGGAGCTCTTGCAGCATCTTGGCCTTAGTTTGAGCAGCCCGCTCTTGCTATCATCTGGCGCCACCACATTTGGGTTCAGCCACAGATCTGTTTGTACCGCTGTTCTAAATTTTCTGATAGAATCTCACCGACTGCCTTGCTAAGTGTTCCAACCTTTTCTTTTCTATCAATTATTACATTTTGACTAAATCATTAATATTTAATCCCTTTCTTTATTATTATTCTTAAAATTTTAAAATCAAAACACTAATCCCTTTTCTGTTCATGACGAAAAATTCACCGGTGTTGCGCTCCCACGTGCTTTTCCTTTTTGTTAACTGCGTTCAGGTGAACAGCCACCCGATTCTTGGCCGATCCCCCAGTGTGGGTATGTGCCAGCTTTTGATAGGCTAACAACAACAACAACATAAGTGATGTTACACTGCAGTAACTAGTAGTAGTAACTGCAGTAGTAGTCCAGCTCTAGACTTTACGTAGCTTATATAGCTGCGGAGGCCAAAACGTTTGCTACGACAAGCGCGTAGCATAGCTCCGGATTTTAAAATCCTTTGTTTTCGTTAGTCTCCGCTGTTTCCAACCATAAGGCAGGTTGAAGTTCAAATATTTCGGTAGAAAGACAGACATATCGCTTCGGCTTCTTCGAATCGGGTGCGTGCCATGCCTCAAGAGATGGTGCTTAAGGCTGCACGCTTAATCATGACAAAAAAAATAAACGACACCGACGAAAAGAAAGATAATACCCCGTTTCGCCTCCCACACGGGAGCTTTTAAGAGCTTTAGCTGTTACTCATCACGTTTCTTGATTTCTTGGGGTCTGCTACCACCTCCCTTCGGCGTGTAATTATCCCAAGTCCGAGGAATTCAAGATGGCGGCCCCATAATAAACCGATATAGCTACCCAATGGGTGGTTGATTGGTTACGTCATAAGTATATCGAATATCTGATTGACTGGTGACGTCCCTGATCTATCGAATTGGTGATTTATTGGTGACATTGCTTATAAAGCCAAGATGCCAAATTCCTTTTTCCATTATTGAACCCCACTTTAATCACATTCATATCAATTCTTGTAAACCAAACAGCTAACGCTGGTTACATCAACGTCTGCCCGACGGTGGCCGCATCTTCATTTTTTCTTGTGCAGTGTCCCGTGCCGGGTCCGAAACATCGTCGCCTTTCGTCCGGTACACGCCTTTCATCTTTTTCTCACTGGTGTTTGCACATATTCAGTCGTGCTCATAATTTCCGATTGGAAACATCGTAAATGTACGCATAATTCCAGAGCCAACCCGCAATCTCTAGGACGGGGTTCTAAAGTTGTGACTTTTATGGCAATAGCATAGTCCAGTTTCCGCACAGTGCCAAATCGACTGACTTAAAGTCGAATTGACTTAGAGTGGCAGCATGAAACCGTAGGGATCGCCGATACAGAGTAAACCCATTCGGAGTTCGAACGGCGCGCTTCTAGAATATCCAGCCTGGCTTGAATGTGAAACCATGTGTCAAGTTGTCATATCGCAGTTGTAAAACCGCATGCCATGTTCCTAGAATTTTGAGTCTGGCTGAAATTGCGGCGCCCTACTAGGTTTTCACATGGCGATAGCAAACTCCAAAGCGGGAGACTAAGAAACACTTCATTTAAGACGCATACAGAACGTTCAGAACGTCCGCAGCTCCGCGCACTGAAGCTAATCGGTTTGCCAGTTGAGGCGACGCCTGCCAGACACGCCAGGATGGCAGAGTAGGGTTGAGAAAGTGGTGCGATTTAGTGGCTACCAGTAGAAAGTAGGCACAGTGAACGAGGCTTGCATAAAGAGGGGGGCAGTTGTTGGACAGGATAGGTTGGAGCGGCATCCACTGAGTATCAGCGTCAGGGGGATAAGGAAACCATTGATTGGAATTTGTTTCAATATGTATGAGTGTGCGACATTAGAGGAGGAGTGGAGTGGAGGTAATTCAGTCGTGTCTTATCGAAACTTAAAGCATTCTTCTGTGGTGATGCATTTGTAGAGCTGCGCGTGTCGACGGTGGAATTTGCTCTGAACGCAAGAATCGTCGCTGCTCCTGCGCGACTTCAAAGTGAGCGATCCAAGCTCAAATATTTAGACAGAAAGACAAGCACATTAGTTAGGAAATAGGACACTTTGTCTCAAACCGCATGGCCTATCAAATCTCAAATATTTAGGCAGAAAGAAAGGCACATTGGTTTGAAAATGGAACACCCTGTCTCCAGCCATGTGACCGATCCAAGCTCTGAGATTTAGGCATTGGTTACGAAATAGGACACTTTGTCTCAAACCGTATGGCCTATCAAAGCTCAAATATTTAGGCAGAAAGATAAGGCACATTGGTTAGAAAATAGGACACCGTGTCCCCAACCACACGACTGGCCCAAGCTCAAGTATTTGGGCAGAAAAAGCAACACATTGATTAAGAAATAGGGCAACCAATATTTCGAATCGAGTGCGCAACACGCCAAAAAGTTAGTCCGATTGCTTTACAATCATTAATGAGGAAAAGATAAACGGAGCCGACTAAAATAAAGATAACTCCCACACAGGAACTTTTTTCGCAATCTTCTTTCCTTAGATAAGTGGCATTTATTTTCGCTTCATACATCAGCTCGACCGGAGAAACCACAGTGAAACACTTGTTTGCAAATATGCAACCGTGTTCGTCGTGCCCCTAGCAACACTCATAAATATAAGCATCGTTCTATACTGCAAACTCACTATTTCTAATCCGGTGTTCAAGGATTGTGCCCGGCTTTGATAGCAAACGCGTGGTCTATTTTTCACACAGTGGAAAATCCACTTATTTACATTACAGTAAGGTTGACTGACAGTGGCAACTTGAAACCGTAGACTCCTCGCTAGACACTTTACACCATTCAAGGGTTTCAAGACTGACCATGAAGAATTTTGAGCCTGACTTGAATAAGAAGTAGTCTGTCAAGTTGTCATGTGACTGTTGCAAAATCAAGAGCCATGTTCTAAGAGCTTTGAGCCTATTAGAATGGCTGCACTATCTTAAGTTGTCACCTGGCGATAGCAAAATTCTATGCGAAAGATTAGAGACCACATTATTTAGATCGCATACCAAGCGTTCGGTGCGTCCACACCTTGGCGCATTGAAAATTATCGGTCTTCCAGATGGGGCACCGCTAACCAGACTCGCCGGAAAAAAAGCAGAAAAAGTGGTACAGTTTAATGGCTATTGGAAGGACATAGAGACATTTATCAAGGCTAGCATAAAGAGGGGAACATTTATTGGACAGGAGAGGTTAAAGCGAAATCCACAGAATACCAGCCTCACGGTGATAAGGAGAGTGTTGGCTAGAATTTGTTTCAGTATGCATGAAAGTGCGACATTATAATAGGAGTTGGGTTGGAGTAAATCAATCATGTCATATCGAAACTGAGTAATCTTCTGGGATGCTGCGTTTGTAGAGCCCTTCCCCGCAACGCTCGTACTTGCGCTGAACGTAAGAAACGTCTCGGCTCATTCGTCAGTGCACAGTTTCGTCAACAGATTCGAAGAATTTGCAGCTTGGTTTGAATGGGGCACGTGCTCGGCAGAGTTGGCACATGGCGGTAGCAGAACCGTAAGAGTCGTAGCGTTCGTTGCGCCATTAGAGTTTCGAGGCCGGTTTCCTCGAGTCAGAAGCCTGTATTCAATGGTAAGCACTCCGTCAAGCTGTCACATGGCGGCATTTAAAGCAGACAGCTGGGCTAGTTGGTGATCTTTAGATTCAATGCACATGGTAACTGCGCTAGAGACACGGACAAAGATAGAAGGTCACCACGAACGCTAACATCAACTGGCTTTATTCCAGACAGGCACATGAATATATAGGCAACGTGTACATCAGATCACACCCTAAAGCGCATGTGCAACGGCACCTTCTTGTCCAGGAAATCTATTTCTTTAGTTGACAGTGATACCGATTGGTTGCTTACGCAAGGCTGTCCTTCTATGTGAATGAGGAATGCTTCCAGTATTTCGCGTTGTTTTTGATCTGAGCTTACAAAAATGACCCTGGTCTGATTAAATATCGGAGAACATTTATCCTTACATCGTTTGCAATAGCGTTCGTGGTGTCCTTCTATCTTTGTCCGTGTCTCTAGCGCAGTTACCATGTGCATTGAAACATGGCGGCAGCAAGAAGGCCAAGAATTGTAACTTTGCTTACGCACTACACAGTTTCGACACGTTTTTCTGGAACTTTGAGTCCGGCTTTAGTGGCAGGCAATCTGTCAGCTCGCCACATGGCGGTAGTAAACAACGTGGTTTTTATTTTTTCTGAGGACGTGAAAGTGCATCGAGACCGGGTTTACGAACAGCAATTTTGTTTCAATGGCAACCTGCTGTCAGCGACGTTTGAAGCGTTGGAGCCGTTGGCACTTAGCAAGAAAAATCATATTATTCCCTTGGGCTGCTTGCTTGCTGACTGCGAAAATTGCAGACCAGAACATTGCAACTAAACAAGGAAGAAAAACACATGCACATCAGAACGGGAGCTGACAACTAACTCTGATTTTCGGCGAACATGAACAGTATATCCAAAAACACTGGACACTGCGATCGCCAAATTGCCAATTGAAGTAGTTCATAGAAAAAAAGCCTTTCTGTTCGTCTAACAGTTGAAAGTCTAATAATGAAACGGTGAACTGCGGGCCAACAGTTTTATGTAATGTGAACGCGACTTGTCGGGGACAGCCCTGGCTGTTGTGACGTAGAAAATAATGTTGACTACCTGAAAAGATGTGCTTTCAAAGGCACACAGGCTCGTGGTCGGTTGTTATCAACTATGCGAGTATCATAGTGACAGAAAACTTGGGACAAAACTTAAGCTATCATTAGGTATTTGCTGAATGCACTTTAACTATTATTTTCTGTAATTATTTTGGAATTTATTTGCGTTACAGAAATACTGCCGTCTCAACTGTTAGTCATTGAAAACTGCGTATGGTAACAAGAAGAAAAAGAAAAAATACAACAATATACAC
Organism: Amblyomma americanum; assembly: GCA_030143305.2. Lineage (NCBI taxonomy): Eukaryota > Metazoa > Arthropoda > Arachnida > Ixodida > Ixodidae > Amblyomma > Amblyomma americanum. Next base: position 87,529 of record JARKHS020003516.1, read on the forward strand.
AATTAGACATACCTTAACTCAGTGGTGAAGTTGTGGAACGCATCTATGAGGCGTTATATTGGAACGGACAAGGCGCGTATGGCTCCTTTCTGTCTGTATGGCTGCTCGCATACGCCAGCATTACGCGTAGCTCGCACGCTCCGCATCTTTCTCGCATTACGCTGATGATTTTAGCGTTCTCATGGATCTCATATGAAACATCCCTAGCCTCTTAGACACGACATCCGTATTTCTGTGGACGTCGCCTCGTACCCTTCGGTTTATGCACCAATTTCTCCTCTTAAATATGGGCAGCACCAGTTTATTCGCCTTGCTCGTTGTGATCCTGTAAAGCTGTTATAGCAATTTTTCATCTGCTTGAAGTGGCATCGCAATACCTTCAATGTACTAGAGTGGAAAAACTAGAAGAAAAAGATTAAGGGGAGTGCATTTGGCAGGTACCATCATATCATCAATGGCAGTTTACCAAAGTCTCTCAAGAGCAAACCATATAACAGCTGTATATTTCAGTACTCACTTATGGGGCATAAATGTGGAGGCTAACGAAAATGGTGCAGCTTAAATTCAAGACGACGCAGGAGCTTTGGAAAGGAAAATGAGAATTGCAATGTTAAGATATTGGAAGACAGCAGTGTGGATCAGGGAACAAACGCGTGTAAAGGACATCCTAGTTAAAATCAAGAGAAATGAGCTTTGGAGGGGCAGGTAATGCGAGGGCAATATAGCCTATGGTCATTAAGTTTAACGGCCCGACTTTCTAAAAGAAGGCAAGCATGGCAGGCAGTAGCAGAAAGTCAGGTGGGCGGATGAGATTGCGAATTGTGCGAGGAAAAGGAAGCCGCAGCTGGTACAGTCTGAACTTAACTGCAGAGCTATGGGAGAGGCCTTCGTCCTGTAGTGAGCGTATTCAGGCTAATTACGACGATCATAAAATGACATCGCACAATTTTCCCAATGCACTAAACCAACAACGAACGTCAGCCCACTCTCTGCACTAGCACTGCAGGCGCCCATTTCGTCCCATGAAAGGACCGTAGCACCTTGACCTTCACCTTGCATTCAGCTAGCCTTTCTTTCGTAGCTTATCTTCTGGAACAGGGAACTCCGGTAGTGGTACTGTAACGTCCAAGTACGCTAGAAGTTCCGGCCAAACCAAGATTTGGCAGCATTGACTGCTGCTTTTTGGTGGAATGTGCAACGCTGCTTGTACAGGAATCGTTTCACTACGAGGTTCACTGGATCCTTTGGTACTCGTGCCAGAGCTGTTTTAATCCGTCTTCTTTCCTAAAAATAACTTCATTCCTAAAAATGACTTGACCTCAGACGAAACAGCTTGTCTCGTTGTCTCGTCGCCGAAGCCGCCAGGATCGAAGGCGATTCTTGAAGCACCAGTCCTGGCTTAGGGCTGCCACCTGAGCATGGACACTAATGAGACCGCACCCGATTGCGCAAGGACACTTCAATGTCAAGCACAAGCACCCTCAGACCTCCCCGGCTTTAGCCTGTAGCCCTCATGACCTTTAATCTTCAACAGTCCCCGCTGCAATGACCCCAGAGAATGCATTCAACAATTCAACCATGTGACAGCTTTTCAGCAGCTGAAAAAAAATTTCTCAGGGGAGGGCGGGGAAGGGAAAGGGGGAAGTATCAGTCTCACATTTCGGCGGACACCTGAACTGCGCCGTAAGGGAAGGGATGAATGAGATACTGGGAGAATAAATGAAGAAAGACGTGCCGTAGTGGAAGCTTCCGGAATCAGTTCAACCTCCTGGTGATCTTCAACGTGCACTGACATCGAACAGCACACCGGCGCCTTTCCGTTTCGCCTCCATCGTAACGCTGCCGCCACGGTCGGGTTCGAACCCGGATATTCTAGATGGAACACCGCTAACCAGACTCGCCAGGATTACGGAGCTGTCTCTCCCATTTGACCGACCCAAGCTCACATAATAAGGCAGGAAGACAAGCACATCGGTTAAGAAATATTACGACATCTCTCCAACCATATGAGTGACCCAAGCTCAAGTAAATCATCTCGTTTAAAAAATAGAACACTTGATGCTTCGAATGGAGTGCCCAACACGCCAAAAAATGATAGTCCGATATGCTTTACAGTCATTTATGACAAAAATAAACGGCGCCGACTAAAAGAAAGATAACTCGCACATGGGAGCACCATTCAATAGCGCCAACCCACTATTTCTAAACCGGTGTTCTAGGATTGTGCCCGACTTTGATAGCAAACGCGTGGTACATTTTTCACAGTGGCAAATCTAATTACTTACATTACAGTAAGGTTGACTGACAGTGGAAACTTAAAACCGTAGACTCCTCGCTAGACACTTGACGCCATTCCAGGGTGAAGTGCTGTGCCAAGTTGTCATGTGGCCGTTGTAAAACCAAGAGCCATGTTCTTAGAGTATTGAGCCTATTTGAATGGCGGCCCTCTGTTAAGTTCTCGCGTGGCGATAGCAAAATCGTATGCGGGAGATTAGTGACCGCTTTATCTAGATCGCATACTAAGCGTACATTGAGTTCACAACTTGGTTCATTGAAAATAATCGCTCGTCCAGATTGGGCACCGCTATCCAGACTCGCCGGGATGGCGGAGAAGAATCAGGAAAGTGGTACAATTTAGTGGCTACCGGGTATAGATAGAGACATCGACCGAGGCTAGCATTCAGAGGGGAACAGTTGTTGGACAGGAGAGGTTGGAGCGAAATACACAGAATGCCAGCTTCACGGGGATAAGGGGAGTGTTGGTTGGAATTTGTTTCAATATGTATTAAAGTGCGACATTATAGTAGGAGCTGGGTTGGAGTAAATCAATCATGTCCTATCGAAACTTTGACTGATCTTCAGGGATGCTGCGTTTCTACAGCCGTTCACCCCAACGCTCGTACTTGCGCTGAACGTAAGAGCCGCCTCGGTTCATTCGTCAGTGCACAGTTTCGTCAACAGATTGGAAGAATTTCGAGCTTGGTTTGAATGGGGCACGTGCTCAGTAGAGTTGGCACATGGCGGTAGCAGAACCGTAAGAGTCGTAGCGTTTGTTGCGCCATTAGAGTTTCGAGGCTGGGTTCCTAGAGTCAGAAGCCTGTATTGAATGGTAAGTACTCCGTCAAGTTGTCACATGGCGGCAGCAAGAAGGTCAAGAATTGTAACTTTGCTTACGCACTACACAGTTTCGACGTGTTTTTCTGGAATTTTGAGTCTGGCTTTAGTGGCAGGCAATCTGTCAGCTCGCCACATGACGATAGTAAACAACGTGTTTTTCTCTTTTTTCTGAGGACATGAAAGTGCATCGATACCGGGTTTACGAACAGCAATTTTGTTTCAATGGCAGCCTGCTCTCAGCGACATTTGAAGCGTTCGAGCCGTTGGCACTTGGCAAGACGAAATCATATTATACCCTTGGGCTGCTTGGTTGCTGACTGCGAAAGATGCAGATTGAAACATTGCAATTAAACAAGTAAGAAAAAGACATGCACTTCGGAACGGGAGCTGACAACTAAATCTGGTTTTCTGCGAACATGCGCTGTATAACCAACAACACTGGACATTCCGACTGCCAAATTGCCAATCGAAGTAGTTCACAGAAAAAAAACTTTTACTTTTACTTTTATGTAATGTGAACGTAACTTGTCGGGGACAGCACTGGCTGTTGTGGCGTAGAAAAGCATATTGACTACCTGAAAATATGTGCTCTCACAAGCACACTGGCTTGAGGTCGGTTGTTATCAACTGCGCAAGTATCATAGTGAAAGAAAACTTTGGACAAAATTTCAACTATGTTTAGGTGTTTTCCTGACTGTGCTTTAGCGATTATTTTCTGTAATAATTTTGATGCTTATTTGCGTTACAGAAATACTGCCGTCTCAATTGTCCGTCATTGAATGGTGGGTATGGCAATACAATGAACAAGCAAAAATATGAAATTATACAAAATTATACTCATTTATACATACCTTAACTCAGTGGTGAAGTTGTGGAACGCATCTATGAGGCGTTATATTAGAGCTGACATGACGTGTATGGACTAATTCTGCCTGTACGGTTGCTCGCATACGCCTTCTTTACGCGCAGCTCGCACGCTCAGCTTCTTTTCCGCAATACGCTGATGATTGTAGCGTTCTCATGGATCTCGTACGAAACATCCCTAGTCTCTTAGACAGGGTATCCATATTTCTGTGGCCGTCGCCTCGTACCCTTCGATTTGTGCACAAATTTCTCCTCTTAAGTGTGGGCAGCACTAATTTATTCGCCTTGCTCTTTGTCATCCTGTAAAACTGTTATAGCAATTTTTCATCTGCTTGAAGTGGCATCGCAATACCTACAACTAACTAGAGTGAAAAAACTAGAATGAAAAGATTAAGGTGAGCGCATTTGGCACGTATCATCATATCATCAATCCCAGTTCACCAAAGCCTCTCAAGCGCAAGGCATATAACAGCTGTATCTTTCGCTACTCACTTATGGGGCAGAAACGTGAAGGCTAACGAAAAGGGTGCAGCTTAAATTCAGGACGACGCAGGAGCTATGGAAAGTAAAATGAGAATCGTGATGTTAAGATATTGGATGAGAGCAGTGTGGATCAGGGAACAAACGCGGGTTAAAGGACATCCTGGTTGAAATCAAGATTAAATGGGCTTTGGAAGGGCAAGTAATCTGAAGGCAAGATAGCATATGGTCGTTAAGGGTAATAGACTGCATTCTAAGAGAAAGCAATTGTAGCATCGGGCGGAAGAATGTTAGGTGGGCGGATGAGATTGCTAATTTTGTGGGGATAAGGCAGCCGTGGCTGGTACAATACAAACTTAATTTCACAGCTATGGGAGACGTCTTCGTCCTGCAGTAGGCGTATTCAGGCTGATTATAACGGTCAAGAAATGATATAGCACGATATAACACCAACAACGAACCTCAGCCCTCTGTCTGCACTAGCACCGCAAGCGTCCATTTCGTCGCTTGAAAGGATCATAGTACCATGACCTTCACCATGCATCCATCTGGCGTTTCTTCCGTAGCTTATCTTCCCGACCGGGGAACTTCGCCGGTAGTGGCACTGTAGCGTCCAAGTGCGCTAGTATTTCCAGCCAAACCAAGATTTCGCAGGACTTACTGCTGCTTTTTGGTGGACTGTGCAACGCTTCCTGTACAGGAATCGTTTCACAACGAGGTTCACTGGATCATTTGGTACTCGTGCGAGAGCTGTATTCAACCTTCTTGCTTCTTTCCTAAAAATAACTTCATTCCTAAAAATGATGACCTCAGACGAAACTGCTATTACCTTGTGTGGAATGCCAAAAGTCGCAAATAGTGAACGCAGCACATGAGTGACGTCGGCTGACATAGGATGATGTAGTTTTCGCTCCACCAACCATCTGGTGATATTGCCCACCACCACCAAGAACGTAAGTTTTTTAATGAGATCAGTAAAATCTCCACGTAGTGTAACCCACGGTGTCCATGGCTGGGTCCACGATTGAATTAGAGCCTTTGCCAGGCTACTCTGTTATTAGTGGAATGGATCACACAAGCCCACTGTTCCTTCAATGTCTTCGTCGGTGCCAGGGCGCCACAAGAAACATCGTGCGCCGATATTTATGGGCACAGTTCTATAATGGCCTGCGTGGACCAGTGACAGGCCCTCATCATGCGTACCTTTGAGTGTAAATACTCTCGAGCCTCCGGTAATGCATCCTAAATGAGTAGCAACATCAGTCGCTTTTCACCGCTGGAGACTGAAGTTCTCGCCTTCAAATTGCTGTGCATTGTGCTGCGCATGTCCGTATAGTTTTCAAAGAGTTGCATCTTCCGACGTATGTCTGGCTACAATCACAGTTGTAAGAGGGGGTTTTGAAAGTGCTTCGAAAATGAGGATGTTGCCAGGAACGTACGGTTCATCGATAAGGTCTGGTAGGTCTAACCTTCTGAGTGCATCTGCATTCTGATATTGCTTTTCAGCTCGATACTTCAGGTCATGGTTATATGCTGAAAGCAGCATCGGGTTAAACGAGTGGGGAGCGTCGGCGGCATTGGCTTTCGTGGTCCAAGGAAGCCCAGGAGTGGCTGATGGTCTGTCTCATAAGTAACTTCGCGCCCTACTGTGTACTTATGGAAATGATCGGCAGCAAATATGACAGCCCGACCTTCATGTCGAGTTGTGCGTAACTGCACTATGTACGTGATGCAAAAGCTGCAGGCGCTTCTCGTCCAAAACTGATGTCAGTGCAAGCATTGCACCCAAGCCATAATTAGACGCATCGTTTGAGGTCAGAGCTTTTTCGCCTCATCGTAATGTGTGAGCACTGTACGCTTCAAAAGTAGCTCCTTTAATTCGTCAAAAAGCTCTCCGTGCTTCGGATCCCATTTCCACTTTTTGCAATTCTACAGCATTTCATACAGCACTGCTTCCTTTGTGACCGTAAACGATTATAAAAGGCTAGGATCTCTAAAATCCTTATAGGCTTTTAACGTAATCGAGCCGAGTAGGATGTGCGAAAGCTTTTTCGCGAAGGTGTAAGTTGATTGAGACGACGACGTGCAATGCCCAGCGCGAGAGTTTGTTGCATTTTAACCCGAGGCGTGATCGGCTGTAGCTATGGCATAGTGCTCTCGTGCAACCGGCGCATCTGACCTGTTCGCCCCGCCACTGGTTCTGGCAATATTTATTTTATTTCGGCACGTTAGCCAAGGTAAATCTCATGGTCATGCTGGCCACAATATTATTGGTTAGGTTCGACCTTGTTAAGTATTGCTTTTAACTACGGTAAGCTCTGCTTCTGTGTTGGTACGAGTGTCTCCACTGTTTCTTGGGCCTTATCGCTAGTTACATGCATTCCTTTAGCGTCAGTCTTGTTATCGAAGTATTGGACTCCAAAATCACACTCGGCTGTCTTGAGGTGCAAGTTTGCATTTTTAGGTCACTACCGTAACAGTGCAAGCGTCCTGTATATCTTGCGCCACTCACAAGAATACCGTCTAGATACGTCTTCATGTTCTCTCCATTAAGCGCTGAAACATTCCAGGTGATGCTGCAACACCAAAAGAAGTCATTTCTCTTAAAGAGTACCTTTTTTTATTCACTGTCAAGAGCTCTTTTAAAGCTTAGGTAATTTGTGGCAGCTGGCATTCTTGTACCAATTCCTGTCCGCTGAACACTGGTCCAACTTCCACCCCGCAAGCTGCTGAACCCTGCCTTCGCAATGGCCAGTTGTTATGCTGCTTTCTTTGTCACTTCATTAACTGTACTGTCATAGTCACTGCAAATTACTCGGATTCATTCTTCTTTCGTACCTCCACCAGTGTAGCAGGCCAGGCACTATTCAGTGTCGCCTTGAAAACATCCTGCTCTTCCAGACGATCATCCTCTACTTAAACTGCTGAAGTGAGCCCAAACAAAAAAAAATCATGTTTCGAGAAATTTCAGCCCTGCCACCGGTATAATACCAAATTGGGCTGGTGCTCTAACATCTTCTGTGATTTTCTCAGAGAAAACAGCCCGAACCTCCTGCAAGAAATTCACGTCGGCAGACGCAACTGACTGTGATAGCTATGCGACGAAACCGGTAAGTACTCATTAATGAAAAAAGCCAGTAATTTGTGATGAACTCTCTGATGCCGGATTCTAATACTGGTAAAATACTGGTAGTTTTTCAAGCGAGGAACGGTCGCAGTTTAGAGCTATTCCGTGAATATTTCTGTTAATTATTGGGCAATGCATTAGAAGTTTTTTTTCAGTGTTTTGGATGTTGTATGATCCTGCGTTCGTAGTGGAATCACGGTTTAATATGAAGTTATGAACTCCAGAAAATTGACTTTAATATCCGATAGATCCGGCAGCGCACTTCCACACTAAATTCAGAGAGGGAATAATCGTTGTGACTGAAAGCTGATACGGCGGTCAAAGAAAAATCGGTCATTGACGATGAAGATGATAATACTGCGCTCCAGCGTTTAATATTCTGCCAAAATTTCGATCAGGATTCTTTCAAAAATATTAGAAATATGCTGTTGTGGTAAACATTTTTAGTTTTCAGCGTTTAATTATAACGTGAGCTCGAAACAGAGACTCGGCTATTCTCACGTGACTTGACTTTTCCTTACTCGTTTAACACGACGAATAAGTTAGACGATTTTCCTGCTACACCAAGGATAATTCTGATTTCTATTTACAAGCTTCAGTGCCAAAAAGCCAGCGGTACAAGTTTCAGCAAGACTCCGAAATTTGGTAAGCAGCGCTTCAGTATTCGAATCTTCAGCATAAGCGTCAAAGTCAACTAAAGAATTTGCCAATAGGTTCATATTAGGATTTGTCATAGCTCGGCTAAAATTGTAAACAGTTTGACAGGTCGGCTTGCTGCTGACATAAACAATCTTCAAATCCACAAGAACTTCATTGTTGTCTGACAATCCTCGACAACTTCGCAGGCGCAGTCACTTTCAACAAAAAGGTTCCTTAATAACACCAGGCTTAAAAACAAATTATTTTGAATAATGAGAGCATCTAGTCCTTCAGTAAAGCCAAATGAGAGCGGCATGTCTAGGAGCTCAGGTGATGCGCTGAGCTCTTCAAATCTACAACTCAGAAACTATAGCGATGGGTCTCCCAATAAAGTAACGCACTGACAGAATACTCAGAGAAGACGACAAGACGCGATCTAAACGCGACGCGGTGGCAGGGCTGCGGTCATCGCCATTCATCCCAGGCACCACTTCAACGCCACCTGCAGGTCACCGCTTTAAAAATCGGTAAGGCGCAGCTCCCCTTTAACCAAACCAGGGATCTGAAATAAACAGTTGTTAGAACTTTTACGGGCAGCTTGGTACGAAATCAAAAGGCGAAATGTATGAATGCTGATTAATGTAACAATGCGAAGTCCGTGTGGCTTGAATAAACAACTTCATTAATTACTCTCATGGTGTTTTTGTACAGTAAGAAATATATTAAGATTTTGCGCTGTGATTGTGCCCGAGCAAAGTTGCAAAAAGAAATAAGTGATTGAACCAAAAAAATAAACATCCAAAGCTTCACGTGTTGAGTCAAGATTGAACGATGTCTTATTATAAAGTATTCCCACTACTTTTCTACACTGACGTTGAATATAGTCGACTCGCACATTCCAAGACAGACCCTCTGTAAAGATTACTCCCAGTATTTTAAAGCTGTTAACCACCTCAATTACTCCATCAGATGTATGAATATTTAAATCGTGTTAAACGGCTCTACTTTTTAGCAGAAAAGCATACATTTGTTTTGGTTGTGTTTATTTTTGGTCTGCGAATAATAGTCCACCAGTGAAGCTTTGGTAACATACGATTGGCTGTTGTTTCAATTTCATTAGGTGCTCTAGCAGTAAAAAACAGTCTAGTGTCGTCAGCATATGCGACTAATTGACATTCAGGTACGCAGCGCTGAATCTATTTCACGAATAGAAGAAACAACAAGGGCCCTAATACACAACCTTAAGGTAACCCTGTATTAACTGATTTTAGGCAGGAAAATGAATTATTCTTTTTTAAAAATTGTTTGCGGCTCGCTAGGAATGTCCTTATTAAATGGAGGGGAACACCACGTATTCCATAACAATTCCTTCTTTTTCAAAAGAAGGGCGTGATCTATTAAGTCGAAACCCTTAGAAAAATTAATATATACCGCTAGTGTCAAACATTTTTCTCAATAATGTTAACTATAAGCTCCTTTTGGGAGAGCAGTGTTGTTTCTGTCGATCTTATCCTAACGAAACACGTGTTGGCACTCTGTAAGTACATTAAAATATTCCAAACAGGAAGATAACTTGGAGCGAAGAATTTCCTGAAAGGCCTTTGAAAAGTTACATAATATCCGTACAGGTCTATAGTTACGAAACACTGCTCGTCTACGCCTTTAAATATCAGCAAACTTTGGCAATCAGCATAAGGCTAGGAAAGACGTCGGTTACTAATGGCAGGTTTAATAACGAACGCAAGAGGCGCGGCCAAGCATTCAATAACAAACTTGATTGTTTTTATGTTCACACTATCAACGCCTCCTCCATTACTGTTAATCAGCATTCGAAAATGTTGATATTATTTTGCTTTCATCTGTTGGTGCTAAGAAAAACGAAAATTTTCAAACAAAGGAATCGGCCGGTTGACCAAACAGCTTGAGAAGTTGGTACGGGCGCGTTCCTCTTACCGTGACCGCTGCCAAAATAAGATTCCGGCCCAGCAATGGCTCCTTATGGGCCCTTCCTCTTGCCGAATAGGGAGTAGCAGTGGTTTCTTAGGTCCCGAAGTGGCTTCATAGGTGTTTGTATGCTCAACAGAAGCTCGACCGGGCCACGTCATGGAACTCCATAAACCATGAACTTGCAGTGCAGGAGGTCGTGCGGGGACCCAGGTACCTACATGTCTCAAATCTCTTGGTCAATATAGTTATTTCTTTCTCGACCGCACGTGTATGCCGATAGCTGGAAGGTGATTAGAGGGCACCAATGGAGTGGCTGCTGACAACAACCCCAAGATTGGATGCGTGATGCAGACCGACAAGACATTAATGTAGTTTATGGTGGTTTAACGTCCCAAAGCGACTCAGGCTATGAGGGACGCCGTAGTTAACGTCTTCGGAAATTTACACCACCTGGGGTTCTTTAACGTGCACTCACATCGCACAGTACACAGGTCTCTAGAATTTCGCCTCCATTGAAATTCGACCGCCGCGGCCGAGATCGAGCCCGGCTACTCCGGGTCAGTAGCCGAACGCTTAACCAGTGAGCCACCGCAGGGGCCGGGACGTTGATTTGTTCGTGTTGCTGTTCCCTCGACACCTCGCTTAATGTCGAGCGTTGCGTGTGGTCGCGTAGAAAGTGTATGGCAACCTTTGACTGATTGCTTCTAATTTTCCGTGAGATCGGAGGTTATATTCTTTTGTTCTTGCCATTATCTGCATGCCGCATCCGATGTGTCTGGATACATGAACCGATGCCTGTTTTTTATTATTCTTAGTGTAGTTACACAATGCGGTTGTTTCTGGCAACCTCTGAATGCAACAGAATTTAGGTCCGTGTATTATGAGTAGATGTTCTTGCAACCGGCCACTAAATATTTAAGCGTGTTACCGCATCAACGACAGACTACAGTTTACCTATATGGGATTCATGTAATTCTCAAATAGTAGGATTTACCAATGCGATGCGCCTCTCGGTAAGCCATACATGTCTGCAGCCCGAAGTAGCAGCGCAGCAGAGCCACTGTCTCCATAGTGCGCCTACGCCTGTATAGCCTGTATAATCTAAGCATGTATTCACAAATGTCCGGACCCCGTAGAGTATCTGTTACGGGTCCAATTGGACTTATTTTGGAAATGTGGCGGAGAGTTTGAAGGATGCTTCACTCCCGCCACCGGTTGGCCCGGTATTGCACTACCTCCGGGAACGGCCTTGTCTTTAGCGCGTCTTTACTATCCTGTCTTTCTATCCCATCTTTCAAATCTCCTACTATCTGCACGTGGTAGCGATTGTGGCTCGGCTTGAGCCAGTGAGCAGGCCTGTGCAGTTTCCTCTTCCTTCTTCCTTGCAACAACAGACAGACAGACATGTATTCACATGATGATGACTGGGAATTTTTATGCCAAAATGGCATCCGTAGCACAATAGCGCCACTGCACAAGGCGTTGTTTTCGCCTACTCAGTGTAGGGTCAAAGCATTTCGTCCTAATGAAGCGAAGCATTAAGCCAGGGGAAAGCTTGTGCCCATTGTATCGCTGGATAGCACCCGGCGGCACTGGGGATCGAAACCCGCACCTCCCGCTTCACTTCGCGACGTCTGTTTCACTAATTTGAGATTACGCCCTCTGCCGCCTAATATCAGAATTATCTATCTACCGGAGTCAGTCTCTAATTTCTGAGCCTGATGTGGCATGAGCCCTCATCGTCCGGCGGAGCATACAAAACCCTCTACTGAACCGTCCAAGTGATAGCTTTGCACCTGTTCGTGTCTTCAAAAAATGGCGGTCGATTTAGCGCAGTTAGGCCACACGTGAACTGTAGCTCTCCTATAGGTGCGCTTGCACTCAGTTTTCACTTCGGTTTGGGTCTCGGTTGGAGGCTTAGCTTTCGAAGTCAAGAAGGCTTCAGCCAATAATTGCAACATAATTTCGAATTAAAATAAGAAAAAAATGCCTCACGGAATAGCACATTCTTCAAATCTGCAACTAAAAGCTCTAAGTGCAGAGACGAATTTAGCCCGTGATGAAAGGTGTGTGTTGCAAAGGGCTCTCTTCGTAAGCCCCCGCCGGAGTTTCCGTTCGTTCGTTGTCCGTTCTTTTGCTCCTTTACGTAGAACCCCTCTCCTCTCCAGAAAGCACCTGGAACTCAGTGATGAGCAAAAAATAACCGGCATAACTTTAGACTGCCTTTGCACGTAAGGTTGCGATTGGCCGCCTGAACGAGGCGAGCTTACGAAGAAAATATTTGTTTAATTGTTTTGTTGAAGGTGCCTAATTTGGCAAGAACTGGATATACTGTCAGAAATTCCCTCCTGAAGGAACAAGAGCTGTCATCTTGTATCATTTTTGTCTAATGTCGAGTTTCTTTTAAGATGTGCTCTGCGAAAGCGGGGCACAATGCAAGATCAACTTAGCAGCATTTTCAGCGTCAGAAATAATTCAGACCATCAGAAAGAGGAAAGCGCTAAAACTGCTTTAAGGCGTACTTCACGAACTCTACTGCTCACGAAACGTGCCTAAATTAAACTTCATCAGGATGCAGTAAATATCCAGCTCGCGATAAACAAGTCCTTACAGTATGCCAAATCCTTCGCACTCACGCTGCTTGATGTGAATTGAAAATTTTCACTACCTAGAAGGAGCACCTCAATTGATCCAACAGTGCGGTGTTATAGGGAACTGCTTCTGTGTTCGGACTAGGATGAATCCCCTTAGTTCTAAAATTTCAGGAAATACTCGTGCTTATATTGTTCGATGGTGAAATCCTTGTGTGAGCAAAGCAGTCTACCTCCTCGAGGGTGTAATATAACATTAGCTAGAAACTTGAGAACCACCGGCGTGAAAACAAAGCAGCAGACGGTCGGCGTGCTTTGGAGAGAATTTTATACCAGTAGCAAAGCTGACGAGAATTCTTGCACAACGTGTAACTGAACAAACTAGAAGCACAATTCTTAGCAATCAGCACAACCGGTGAGCGATACCCAATGACTGTTGAAAACAATCTAGAAGAGTCTTCTAGCGAATGCCGCTTGAGTCTTGATTCAAGACGTTCTGCCCCTTTGCCTTTTTTGTGCGTGTAAATTTTATTTACAATGTGTTGCTTTAAATATGAATATACATTTTAATTACCCGCCCAGCTGGAAACCGATTACAGTGAGGTCACCTTTTTCGGCGCGATGCTTTCTCCAAGCAGTTATCCGCGCCTTGCCCTCTCAGTTGTACGGCGCGTAGTGAACGTAAGACCGCGTCATGTTCGATTTTAACCATCTGCCTGCCTGCCTGAATGGTTTCAGTGATAGCGAGGACATCGAGGAATAAATAAATACACAAAGAATCAGAATAAAATGTAATTCGAGTGAAATCCTTATATCAGTGCTCTTTCTCCGAAAATAGGAAGGCGTCATATCACCAAAGACGCATACCATAATTAAACTTTCTATTACAGATACAATCCTGCATAAAACTCATCATCATCATCATCAAGCTGACTACGCCCACTGCCAGGCAAAGGCCTCTCCCCTGTCTCCCCAATTAAACCTGTTCTTTGCCAGCAGCGGCCACCCTATCCCGGCAAACTTCTGACTCTCATCCGCCCGTCTAGCCTTCTGCCGCCCCCTGCCATGCTTGCTTTCTCTTAGAATACACTCCGTCACGCTCAAAGACCGGCGGGTAACCGCACAAAACTCAATTCACTGTAAATGTACATATTAGTCATATGTTCTACGCGATGTTTGTTACCAAACAGTGCCTCGTACTTACATAGGCCCTTCTGGTCAAGGCAAATCATGTCTTTAGAAACACAGGCCGGCGCCTGATGACAGGCTGTAATTTTCCTGCAAGCGTTGCACTACAGTGTGGAAACATCCGATTCCCATATTCTCCGCGTTCCCTTGCCAACCGAAAACTCACGCAATCACGTTTGGCGGTTTTTTTCAATCTCATTACCCTGCAGACATCCATGTAGCACCACTGCAAAGATATATTTAAAGAGAAATCTTGCAGGACCGTCTAAATTTTCCGGCCAGCCACTTGGGCAGCGGAGCGCACATTCCACGCCCGGAGAACTTTCATAGGCTAGTTCAAGGTGCCGCCGCAACGTGGCGTCAAATTAGTGAAAATCGCAAATAATAGAAGGTATAAGGGCGATTTCGATTTTGACGTCTACATGCTTTAGCCTGCAGTGTGCTTAGATACACTATAACTCTATATGGTCTTTGCACGATTCAGGAAGAGTTTAGTTCTGCGTTTACTGTTAAAGAATATTGTCGATGATTAGTTTCTTTTCATAGCAATGCCGATAGTTTTAAAATCCTAATGGCACTAAATGTTGTTGTTCTTTTCTTAAATTGAAGGGCTGTTCGAAAGCCCTTTTAGCACAACGATTAATGTTACATACGTTCATGCATCATAGTCGAGACTCAAGTGCCGTTTCCGGAGTCCTTAATGCTCCATGCAGTAAGCCAAGCGCACACGTTAATGTTATTCCCAAAAGTGTGAATAGCCTATCAGAAAGGTATACGCGGTCATAAAACAAATTAAATTCTCAAAAGGAATAATCACTGTTTGTTTACAAATCAATTTCTTTTTCATAATTTTCGTGACATTTTTTTTGGCAGCGTTCAGTCAGAGCACTGTCATCCTTTTTCAACAGTCTAGTGTTTCATATCTTCTAACAGTTTATTATGTGTTTGCTCATTGCTGTATTTATTCAGCCGGATTTGTCTCACAGTCTGTGCTTTCAAATTATTCTTCTCAGGCACCCATTTCTAGGCGTGGCCATTTATTTTATTTTTATTTCAAAAATGAAATAAGTACAATGAAACTATGGTGTATGGTACTGGACCCATTGCCAAGGCTAGTGTCGGGTCCATCAAAAAGATACCTTGGAAATGCGGCACGTGAATAGAACACTTCTGACAGGAATAAATTCAAAATATTAAAATCACAACATACTCTCTGCGTATCAATTTCATTAAACATATGTCCGTATATACATTTTTTGTTCATGCGGACATTCTTTGCACATAACATTAACGCGATAACAGTTTTGCAAAATCATTTGGGCGCAAAATTTACGCACTCAACCGTCCTCAAATCTGCTGAGTGAGCAAGAACATTTTGAGGAATTGTGAAAAATAACTTTTTCTTTTAGCATCACTAGGAATGCCATTATATGTTAGTGCACCCATGAACTCAATAAGCCTTTTCTTGTAAGTATTGCGGCATATTGGTAAATTAAAATGGTTTGTATTTGCAGCTGCAGTGTCCCTTCTAGGAGTTATGAAGATACTACGGTAAAACTGGTCATTGGATTTAAGTATTTTATGAATTTTCTATGTTGTTTTTAAAGTATATATAGCATGTAAAGGTAAAATATGGGCTGACCGAAAAAGTAGCTTGCTGGGACAAGTGTAGTTGGACTATGGTTTCATTATACGTTGGGTACGTGTTCCCCGCTGATTCTATTCAGTAACTTAATTCACTGTGCATAAAATTAACATATATTATGCGGATAGAGAGAGGGAGAAATAACTTTAACTTCCACCCGTCAAAAATGACGGGGTAGACGGCTATAACCTAAACCCCCAATCATTCCCCTAACTGTCGGCCGGAATCCCTTGGCTCTCGGCGGCGGTCAGGGCGAGAGCCAGGACTTTCCGTTGTTCTGCTTCGTGGTTGAGCAATAAGGTCTCCCAGGATTATAGATTTCTATTCAAATCTTTATAGAAAGGGCCGGTCTAGACCATGTGGACTAGATCTGCAAGGCTATTGCAGTACGTAAACCTAGGATTAAAGACTTTTGAATGTCATTTACTCAACAGTTGAGGGTTTGGAAACACCCCTGAGAATAGAGAAATCAGAGCCTTCCAGCGCTTTCAAGAAAATATTCAAGCCCTGTGGTCTTTCGTAAGCCTAATACAGAGAATAACACCAGCCTCAATAACTTAGCCCCATGACGCTGTACGGCGCTTAATGATGCTAAACAACACTAAGAGAGGGAAGCTACAAAGATATAATGCATTAATTTAGTGCTTTTCGCATCATTACGAGTGTTGCAACTATTTTATAAGCTGTCTTAGACACGCAGTAAAAATGCATAGCCTCCTGATGAGAACGCTGATCTTCGATACAAATGCCTCCACAAATTTTCACTCCTCTACACAAACCGTATGAGAGAATCATGATGATAGACGAAGGGTGGGCGGGCCTTTGACCATTTGGCAGTTCAAAACTCGTATGCAAAGTAAATCTTGGGCCCGACCTATACCAACTTGAAGGAGAAATTCTGCTCTTTTCCATTATAGCTTGTCTCACAGTGCTAATCAATTCTTCAAGTAAACGAAAACATTGAGAAACAATATGTCATTCGGACGCTTGAGGAAAACAAATTTCCTCGCAGCGCCCACGCTAAGACGCCAAAAGTTTCTTAAGACATTTCTCGTAGAGGTCTTTCAAAAAAACTTTGATGCATTAGATATTAATATACATTTGGCGTACGTGTTCCTGGCATGCTGCAATAGAGTATATAATGGCCCAAGTGAGCAGCAGGACCAGATTTCGCTGAGCCACAGAAGCAGCGTTGACGAAGAGCAGAACCAGTGAGACTGCTGACTTAAGACAAAAGGTTGGTAATAATTTTCTATCTTACATGCGTTTATTCCTTTTTCTGCCTGCCATCTGAGGGAGACCCCTTGAGGCGTAATTATCACGATTATTTATTTATCAATACAAACCGCCTGTAATTTCTTAAACTAGCATACCCAGCCATTTTTGGCAAAAGCATTTTTGAACAGGAAACCATCTATGAACGCAATTTTTCATATTATGTAAGATTTCACTATAACAATCAACAGATCCGAAGATGTAATATGCGTGTAATATGCGTGTAGTATCCAGAGTAATATGTGTGTTCAGAGCTATTGATTACAAAATGTGTCAAGCGGTGTTAAAATGTCTTCGAGGCATTGTAAAATTTTCACTGCGTAAGTATACTATAAAGTGCAATTACGGTTTACCTGCACAAGGCAGCATAAGTGCACCTTATGT
Organism: Amblyomma americanum; assembly: GCA_030143305.2. Classification (NCBI taxonomy): domain Eukaryota; kingdom Metazoa; phylum Arthropoda; class Arachnida; order Ixodida; family Ixodidae; genus Amblyomma; species Amblyomma americanum. The sequence goes on from JARKHS020003516.1 coordinate 104,786, forward strand.
GGTCCTCAAATAACAAGTCCCGTGACAGGTCATAGCCTCATCTTTTCTGAAATAGTAAATAATAATAATAATAATAATAATAAAAATAATAATAATAATAATTATTATTATTATTATTATTATTATTATTATTATTATTATTATTATTATTATTATTATTATTATTATTATTATTATTATTATTATTATTATTATTATTATTATTATTATTAATTTTTGGGGAAAGGAAATGGCGCAGTATCTGTCTCATATACCGTTGGACTCCTGAACCACGCCGTAAGGGAAGAGATAAAGGAGTAGTGAAAGAAGAAAGGAAGAAAGAGGTGTCGTAGTGGAGGGCTCCGCAATAACTTCGACCAGCTGTGGATCTTTAACGTGCACTGACATCGCACAGCAGACGGACGCCTTAGCGTTTTTCCTCTATAAACATGCAGCCGCCCGACACCTTTTCAGTCGCATAGATAAATGGTTCCGGTTCTTTCTTTGTGTATTGGAGCGACTTCTGCGGAACGGTTGTATTAGGAAATAGCGGCTTGCGAGTTGCATACTGTGTGACACTCTCACTTAATCATACCCAACAATCATACCTAACAGCAAACCGTTTATGAGCACATTTTTTCATATAATTCAAGATTTCACTATAAGAGTCAAGATATCCGCAGATCACCCGACGGCAGTCTTGAATATTTTTTCTATTAACGTTTCTCGTATCGTCAAAACCATTCCCCACTGGTTTTCTATGGCAGTCCTAACTGCTCAATTCGATCGAAGAAAATACTTAAAAAATTCTTTGCTACATATGAAAAGAATCGACCGCTACCTTCAATATTTCTATAAGAGTGTCTTACAAATTTTCAGTTTTCAAAGTCTTTGGCTCCCTTCTTTCCCGCCTTGCCGCATGCTTAGAGGATGTCTAAATACTAGATGATTTACTCTGTTAATCATTTTATTTTGACATCGCAAAATGATTTGCAAGAAGTTTCCAAAAAAGCGTCTCAAAAGTCGTATAATAAAAAAAGTAAATAAGGATGTTCCTCAACACAAAGTTTCTGTTAAAAGTATCATAAAGTTCTCGCGTGCTAGCACTCAGCCACTGGGCTTAGAAGCATGCAGTAGTTTTTTTTCTTTGATCCACACAACCAGCTACTCAGTGTCCTGTTTTATTTTCGTCAACTTTGATGCAGGTTAGCGGCAGTATCTCAGCATGACGGAAAGAAATGACCACGCTGCCCACAGGAACAGTCTTCTCATAATGGAGGAGTGCGAAGCTGGCAAGTCACGACTTAGAATTTCAAAGTAAGTTTCTTTGTCTTGTTGCATATATGAAATAGATAATATGAGCTAAATATTGCGGTTTCAAGGAAAAATAATTTCTTAAAAAAAGAAACAGAGCTTACACAGGCGCAATCGTGCGGGCTGAGCCAGATCCCGAATAGGTGCCAAGCTTGAAAAGTCTTTCGCTACATGTGCTTCAAAATATTACGCTGAAATTGTAGCCATTTAACATAATTTACTAAAAAGCAATAACCACTTGGAACGTTTTCTTGGCGGAAAATACTATGCAAAACGAAACATTACCGCCGCCTGTGGCGGTTCCAGTTCAAATTCATGTCAGGCTAATTCTTTTTCCTCAGACTCAGAATTTATTAATGCAAAAGCATTAGTAGGCTTTGTCGGCGAAAAGGGGTCCGCAAATGTTGTCTTCAAAATGTGTCCCGAAAATGTTGAAGAAAATTGAAAACTGGTTTTTGAAGAAAGAAAATGTCGCAGCAGTTGCCTCACATATCTCGGTGGACAATAATAATAATAATAATTGGTTTTTGGGGAAAGGAAATGGCGCAGTATCTGTCTCATATATCTTTGGACACCTGAACCGCGCCGTAAGGTATGGGATAAAGGAGGGAGTGAAAGAATAAAGGAAGAATAGGTGCCGTAGTGGAGGGCTCCGGAGTAATTTAGACCACCTGGGGATCTTTAACGTGCACTGACATCGCACAGCACACGGGCGCCTTAGCGTTTTTCCTCCATAAAAACGCAGCCGCCGCGGTCGGGTTCGAACCGGCCTCGGTGGACACCCGAACCGCGCTTTCAGAGAAGTGAGGAAGGTGGGAGTGAAAGAAGAAAGAAAGCGGTGCCGTAGAGGACGGCTGGAAAATGTAAAATATGTTGAGATCTCAGAGATGCTGAGCACTTTCTTCAAGAATGTTTGCTTTCCTCAGAACACAAGCTCCAAAACACATGCTTTCGCGGGGCTGATATGCCCACCGAGATGTCGAGATCTTGAGCGCTACTGCGCCCTTTCCCTCGGGTTCTAACCCGACCGCGGCGGCTGCGTTTTGATGCAGGCGAAACGCAAAGCGGCTGTGTGCTGTGCGATTAAAGTGTACGTTAAAGATCCCCAGGTAGTCGAAATTATTCCGGAACCCGTCACTACACGCCTCTTTCTTCCGTTCTTCATTCACTCCCTCCTTTACTCCTTCCTTCACGGCACGGTTCGGGTGTCCGCTGTGTTGCGACAGATACTGCGCCATTTCATTTCCCCCAAAACCAAATTTTCTTTCTCCGCCACGGTGGCTCAGTGGTTAGGCACTCGGCTACTGATACGGAGTTCCCGGGTTCGAACGCGACCGCGGCGGCTGCGTTTCGATGGAGGCGAAACGCTAAGGCGCCCGTGTGCTGTGCGATGTCAGTGCACGTTAGATCCCCAGGTGGACGAAATTATTCCGCAGCCCTCCACTATGGCACCACTTTCTTCCTTTCTTCTTTCACTCCCTGCTTTATCCCTTTTCTTACGGCGCGGTTGAGGTGTCCGCTGATATGGGACAGGGCCCTCGTCGGGCAGAGGGCATTTGCTTTTTGCTTTGTCATCCTAGACCGTCTGTGTGTGAAAGAATGTTACAAATAAAATAAAATAAACATGTGAGACCGATGCAGCGCTCAAGCCCCAGGAAATACGACGCCTGGAGGACTTCCGGCCACCGACCGTTGTACTTTCATTGCTGTGAGGCCGAGCATATTCGTCACTGCCCGTACCGACGTATCGGTCTTCGAGTATTTGCCGTTTACGCCCCACGACCACGCTTCGGCCAACGTCCGCAGGAAATCGACAAGCACCTGCGTCGAGAGGAGTACACGCCGAACCGCTTTTCGCGCTCACCATCGCCGTCAACCTCGCGCTTTGCGTCGTCATGCCGCAGCTACGCAGACACGGTACGAGGAAGGTCTCCCAGCCCCCGTAGGGGAAACTAAAGACAGCAACCTCTGGAGGTGAGGTTGCTGTCGAACATAGAACGACATCCCACTTAGAATTGACTATCGACGGCCGGAAAGATACCGCTCAAGTCGACACAGGAGCCGATTACTAGGTTATGAATGGAACATTCGCTGCGCATCTGAGAAAAGTCACAACGCCTTGGGACGGCCAACAAATTTGCACCGCCGGGGGCCTCCTCATTACGCCATCAGGACGATGCATAGCGCGAGTGACTGTCAAAGGACATACCTATCCTGCGTCCTTTGTTGTGCTACCACAATGCTTCCGCGAAGTGATCTTGGGCATAGATTTCCTTAATGAGCATCAGGCGATCATCGACCTGCGATCGAAGCTGATCACGCTTTCGGCGGACCAGGCCATCTCTTCGGCGAAAACTCTGGAAAATCACCCTGAGTGTCCTGGGGGAAGAAGTGAGCGTCCCACCCCGTTCAAGCGTTATTGTGACCGCAGGCGCCACGAAAGCCATTAACGCCGAAGCCATCATCGTGGGGAACATGCAGTTGCTTCTAGACCAAGTAATCAGCATCGCAAGAGGCATCGCTCATTTCCGCAATGGCCAGGCCGAAGTACTGCTGACTAACTTCTGCGAAGAATACCGGCACATTAACAGAGGAATGACGATGGCTTTCTTCGACGAAATATCCGACGTACGAGACTCCTTCGCCCTCTCAGATCCCCCCGCAGAAGATTCGCCTGTCCAAGAGAACTTGCCCACTTTCTACTTCAACCCAGCCCTGCACTGGAACAGACAAGACCAGATCCGCAATCTGCTTCAAAGCTACAGTGAGTGTTTTTCGACATCGCCGAAGGTGCGACAGACGCCAATTGCCAAGCATCGTCTCATAACGGATCAACACGTCCGACGTCTCCGTCAAAGCCCCTACCGTGTGTCACAGCAGAGAACGACAAGCCATCCGGGACCAAGTCGAAGAAATGCTTCGCGACGACGTCATCCAGCCTTCAAACAGCCCATGGGCGGCACCGGTTGTTCTAGTCAGGAAGATAGACGGCGCACTTCGATTCTGCGTTGATTACCGCCGCTTGAACTACATAACAAAGAAGGACGTCTACCTCCTCCCCCGCATCGATGACACACTGGACCGGCTCTGCAGCGCCAAATATTTCTCATCGATGGACCTCAAGAGAGTCTACTGGCAAATTGCGGTCGGCGAAAGAGATCGCGAGAAGACAGCATTCATCCCTCCGGATGGGCTCTTTGAGTTCAAGGTGATGCCATTTGGTCTCTGTTCCGCACCACCGACGTTTCAGCGAGTAATGGATACAGTGCTGGCATGCCTGAAGAGGCAAATTTGTCTGGTATATTTAGATGACGTCGTTGTCTTCGCCTCGAACTTTGAAGAGCACCTCTAAAGACTTCGAGCAGTACTAGACGCCATCAAGTCGCCTGGCCTAACCTTGAAATCAGAGAAGTGCCACTTTGCCTACGAACAGCTGCTGTTGTTAGGCCACATCGTTAGCAAGGAGGGAGTACGCCCAGACCCGCACAAAACAGCTGCTATTGAACAGTTTCCACCGCCGACCGATAAAAAAGCAGTGCGCAGATTCCTTGGACTGTGCGCATATTACCGACGATTTGTGAAAAACTTTTCGCGCATCGCCGGGCCCCTGAGGCAACTGACGAAGGCAGACGTGTAATTTAAATGGGAAGCGCCGCAAGCAGATGTCTTCAAAGAACTTCAGCGTTGTTTACAATTCCGGACGCAAGCACTCTGACGCTGATTGTCTCTCAAGGGCTCCGGTAGATACACCGCCGCCGGCCGACGATGAGGACGCCTTCCTGGGACCCATCAGCCCCAGCTCTTTTGCTCAGCAGCAGCGCTCGGACCCCGACCTATAACGCCTCATCGAGTACCTGGAAGGCAAGGTTTCTTCACCCTCCGCTTCATTCAAGCGAGGACGGTCTTCCTTCTGTGTACAGAATGGTGTCCATGTGAAGAAGCATTTCACAGCGAGCAAAACAGCCTGCCTCTTGGTTTCACCTGCTTGTCTCCGCGAAGAAGTTCAACACGCTTCACACGACGAGCCGACAGCTGGACATGTCGGGTTTACTCGCACCCTCCGCCGTATTCAAGACAAGTATTACTGGCCCCGACTGTCTGCCGATGGCGCACATTATGTGAAAACCTGCCGAGATTGTCAGCGACGAAAGACCCCTCCCACACGACCAGCAAGATTTCTGAACCCCATTGAACCTCCCTCAAGGCCCTTTCAGCAGATCAGTATGGACTTGCTGGGCACTTTTCCAAAGTCAACGTCAGGAAAAAAAGTGGATCATCATAGCGACCGTATACTTGACCCGCTACGCCGAGCCGAAAGCCCTACCGAACGGAACAGCAGCAGAAGTCGCCAAATTTTTCGTGGAGTGCATTCTTCTGCGACACGGCGCCCCTGAAGTGCTCAGCACGAACAGAGGAACAGCATTCACGGCGGAACTAACGCAAGCCATCTTGCGTTATAGCTAAACCAGCCATCGGAGGAGAACGGCATCCCATCCGCAGACCAATTTACTGACCGAGCGCCTGAACAAAACCATCGCCAATATGCTCGCCATGTATGTCGATGCCGAACGCAAAACCTGGGACGTCATCCTGCCTTACGTCGTCTTCGCCAACAACACCGTAGTGCAGAAGGCCACACAGATGACGCTTTTTAGGCTTGTACATGGCAGGGAGGCAACAACCACGCTAGACGTCATGCTGCCCAACGTTACAGAAGAAGAGAACGTCGACCTCGCCACGTACCTTCAGCGCGCAGAACAAGCTCGAAGGCTTGCCCGATTACGGACCAAAGATCAGCAGCGGGCCTACGCCAGACGCTACAACCTACGAAGACGCAAAGCGGAATACAAGCCAGGAGACGAAGTCTGGGTTTGGGCGCCAATTCGCCGCAGTGAATTGAGTGAAAAGCTCTTGCGTCACTATTTCGGCACGTACAAGGTTTTTCGTCGGCTAGGTGAACTGGATTACGAAGTCATCCCTGACGCAAGTAATGACTGCATCCCAGCGACGCCGCATACGACCAGAAGTTGCCCATGTAGTCATGTAGTCTGTATAAAGCCCTATTATGCGCTCTAAAGGACGCTGCATTTCCACACTCTATTTTCGCAAGATTAGTTTTATTTGTTGCTAGTGGCATTATTTGCTTTAATGCATCGGGTCGATGCTTCTTTGAGATGGGAGTAACGCCGCGAATCTTTGCAGTGTTTGTTCATTCTTCAAATCTGCCGCCACGCCGCTTTATCGCTTTGTTTGCGACGCAAGACGGGACTATACTTATCTCATTTGATCGCAGCCAGGCAGAGCTGATTCTACGTTGTTCCAGAATGTTCCAATAACTTTGCACGCTTTATCTAGAAAGTTTGCTGTCCGCTTTAAATTGAGCATGGCCGACAGCGGCGGTTATTCTTTTCGACGACCGCCGAGCACGCTTGTCGCTTCGCCGCCGCCGAGTGATTCAGTCCATTGTGGGTGCAAGTCAGCCCCGAACAATGTTTTGTATAGACGTCATTTTCGCTGTCATTCTGCTCATCGTATTGCAGTCACCACTTCGTGAAAATATGAAAAACACGCCGACCAATTGAATGCGACCACCGTATGAATTTTTCCCCAAGATAGCATATGCCTGCTGATATAAAAAATTGGCTGTGGCATAGCTCGGCTATGCCTGGATATACGCAGCGAGAGGTGCGTTTCCCTGGCTGAGCTTGTTGTGGTCACTGTATGTTCAGCAATGAGAGACATTGGGTATACACATCTTTTATTCGTTTTGCTTGATAGAGACAAACACTGCCCGACGATCTGTGAGGTAGCATGCAGCGCTCTCAATTTTGTCGATACAGTATTTCGATTTGGTAGAGTCTCTTTAGTATACAAGCTCTATTATAGTAGTTCCACATTGTGTAGGCTGGGCGTGAGAGTCCGAAGCTAAATTAAAGTCAACCTTTTCTTCCCTGCACTGACTAAGAGAGTCCTGTTTTCTTTTGAAATCACCCAAAGCCACACAAAACTGTGAAACCGTGCCGTAGGCTCATGTACACGCGGCGACCACATCAATCGTCTGCTTGACAGATGTTCCCGATGCCACGTAGACTCCTTGAATGATAATGCCGCTTTCCAGAAATTGAACACCGCGGGCTTCACCATTATTAACCGCCATCGAAGGGAGGGAGATGTCTGACGGTGCTGATGCCTTGATTCACGTACACCCAGACTCCAGCGTTATTATTTGGTTCAAGCCAACTTCCAGGCGACAGCCTCAGGATCGGAACAGTTAATCTTCTCTTGTCTATACCACCGTTTAGCAGCGGCTGCACTCTCCTTCTCTGCATGCATGTCAAACGTTGTGATACAGACACCCACTACATCTCCGCCTTTTAAACGCAATCCTGCGCATGCGACGCGGTGGTCGGGTGATACAGTGGCGTGCGGCGAGGCGGCGACGAAGAACGCGGAGCCGCTGTGAGGTCTCTGGTTACTTTGGTATCGGCGCATGCGCACAACTGCTCATCCGCGTGACGTCACACTCGGCTTTGACGGTGGAGCGGGCGCGCGGCCGCGGAGACGGCGAAGCACACGCAGCGCTTTGCTCCTCTTCGGTTTCCATGGTAACGGCGCATGCGCTCAACTGACCTCTCCCATGTACCGCGAACTGCTCGACTGGTAGCCTAGTGTAACCGCTGCGGTGGCTCAGCGGTTAGGGCGCTCGGCTACTGATCCGTAGTTCCCGCGTTTGAACCCGACAACGGTGGCTGCGTTTTTATGAAGGCAAAACGCTAAGGCGCCCGTGTGCTGTGCGATGTCAGTGCACGTTAAAGATCCCCAGGTGGTCAAAATTATTCCAGAGACCTCCACTACGGCACCTCTTTCTTCCTTTCTTCTTTCACTCTCCATTTATCCCTTCCCTTGCGGTGCGGTTCAGCTGTCTAACGATATATGAGACAGACACTGCGCCATTTCCTTTCCCCAAAAACCAATTATTATTATCATTATTAGCCCAGTGTAGCTCCCGCTACAATATTTGCTACGGGTCCCATTTGGACCCAAGATATTAAACTTATTTTTGGGTATGTGGCGGGGCGCTTGAAGCTTGCTTCACCTCCGCCTCAGGTTGGCCCGGTATTTCACTGCCTCCGGGATCGGCCTGGGGCATTATAGCGCACGTCTTTTCTTTCACTCTTTGCTCTCCTCTTTTTCAACTCTCCTACTTTCTGCACGTGGCAGCGATTGTGGCTCGGCTTGAGCCAGTGGGCAGGCCTGTGCACTTTCCTTTTCATTCTTCCTGGCAGCAGCAGCAGCAATCAAATCGAAGCTTTCGCTTTGAAAGAAGTTATCCCTTCGATTAATGAGCAGTAGTGGAGGTGGTGGTGGTTGGGGGCAGCATTTAATGTTATTTACAGAGCGGTTGACAGGGAAGCAGCCTCTAGTGGGCCGCTCCCCTTACAAATACTAGGTGGAGTCCCTTATTCAGGGACCCCATTGGTCTGGACCGCCACTAGAGATCGCTAAACCAGGACTAGTTGGGCCGTTACGTCCAGGCAACCGAGCTGGGCCGCCTCCCAGTCCTCTCGGGTAGGGGAGTGGGTTAGGAGTAGAAGAGAAGGGTTTTTTCTGGCATGCCCAGCCCATGTGGAAGGCGTCAGCAAGCTCCCCACGAAAGAGCAGAGGCCAGAGCAAGAAGGATGGAAATGTTTGAAGCCTCCTTCCATTGCTCAAGAGGGCACGCGCCCCGATGTGGAAAAGGACACCTGTCCTCTTGAGCAATGGGTGGCCGTTCTGGTCAGCGGCATCCAAGCCTCGGCCACCGAGTGGGCCGCTGTGGTCGCCGCTAGCCGTGGGCTGGAGGCCATCTAGCGCGGACCGCCTGCATTTGCATTTTGACGAAATAAACGTTTTCCAATCCAAATCCACCCGAATCACTCACAGCGCGCAGCTGCGTCGCTCTAAACAACGCAATGGCAGCGCCAGTACTTGTGCCGCTCCTGGATCACAGGCTCAGAAATGTACATGTTCTTAGGAGCGCCGGGTCTTCGCCGTGCATCTCCGTCATGGTCCGAAACAGCGGAATGTTTTTTTTCACCCTCAAGGGAGCGCGGGCAGTTTTCATGGGTATTATGCAACGCCTCCGGGGAATCGAGTAAGAATTGCAAGTTCGGTTGACATGCCTGGGTGCTAACAACGCAAAAAAACAAGGACAAAGAAAGGGAATCGTCGTGTCTTTTCTTCATAGTTTTTTGCTTTATCGCGCTGTTACCTCCCAAACATACCTACGGGGAGGCCACTTGGATGTTCCGAAGGCTTCACAGAGCGTCGCGTGAGTATGAAAAGAAAATGCTCCACGATATCTCGATTTCTGAGTGGCGAACAAACTGAAACAATGCGTTTACCGTTCTTATTCCTGTATGCTTGAGAAGCCAATGCGTTCTTTCTTTTACGGCGACAGTTGCATGAGATTGCAATTACGATTGTACGAGCCAATTTGTTGCTGCTCTCGATGAAAGTAACACTTGTAGTCGCATTTTCTGGTGCTCAGCCAATGTACAACCAAACCTTTTCGCTCATGTCTAACTAGTTTGGATTAAACAATCTTTTTAGACGGTTACTTTGTGACGAAGGCAACTCGGAACAAAGTTCCTTAGCTTCTTTTTTGCATAACGCAGCATCCTTGTTTATTCCTACTTTTTAAGCTAAGTGACACGCCCTATATATAATTTTTTATTCTACCGAAATCTGTGCCCAATATTAACTTATTTTTGCTGCTCATTGCGCAGGTGTCTACCTCTGCAAGGCATAGTTCAACCCACGGCCACTGAAATGTCATACTGGCGCAACTTCGGTTCTTGCAGCGCATAGTATTCTGCCAACGTCCCCATGCCGTGCTGCCTTCCAAGATTCGCCGGAACGCATGATTTATGAAACGGCACACAGCCTATGAAAAGGAACACATGCGGACATGACTTTCGTTACTTAAAACTTCTACTCTATTTTTATCACACACGTATGCCTACATATGCACAACCTGTGTAATGCAAAGTCAGCGCTATAATGCAAAGAACCTTTCAAAGTGTCCTACTGAGAACTGCAGATTGTTCCTGTGTAACGATATGGTTTATGGTTTATTGGGGTTTAACGTCCCAAAGCGACTCAGGCTATGAGAGACGCCGTAGTGAAGGGCTCCGGAAATTTCGACCACCTGGGATTCTTTAACGTGCACTGTCATCGCGCAGTACACGGGCCTCTAGAATTTCGCCTTCATCGAAATTCTACCACCGCGGCCGGGATCGAGCCCGCGTCTTTAGGGCCAGCAGCCAAGCGCCGTAACCACTTAGCCACCGCGGCGGCTCTGTGTAACGATATGGACATATCTCTGATACCCGGGTTTCTTTTCTTCCTTGTGAACGAGGCTTCGAGAAGACCCCGAGTGGCACTGCTCTTTCGGTGACGTAATGCTATTTCTTACCCGTTACGACTTTCGGCTCCTCAGCCCAATGTCGCGAGATAAAACCCCAGCCGCACCCACGGCGTTTCGGTGGCACCAAAGTGCGCAAACGCCCGCGCGGCTGCCAGATGCAGGTAACGCAATTAGCAGCCATATGCTTTCCTATAGTTTCTTTCCGGTAGAGAGTTAGCGTCCTCTCGCTTCGTAATTCACGTGTCGCCCTGTTTGGCCGGCGTAGACCCTTCTGTATGTCGGCAGCCTTTGTAGACAGCACTCAAAGCAGAATCGACGTTGCGATTAGATTGCCTTTCTCCCCACCGAGCGTAGTTAGTTTGTCCGCCAGATACACGCCAGTACTTGCACGAATGCTTGTGTGAAGACAAAGTAGCTAACAGAGCATTCTTGAATAGGGTGACCCTATAGGTTAGGGACATAAGGGAATAGCGGGGCGCCTGTGTGCAGGCAAAGGACAATATCGCTCCTCCGTGCGGTTATTGTTCTGCGCATGCGCACTGGCGCCTGCCATTCCCATATATGCCCCCAACCTATAGCGTCAGAGTGTTCTAAACGTCTGTAATATTTCCCTCTTCCACGGGAGTTGCTGGAAACACGGCTGCGGATTGCATCACGATGGCAGCACAGTCCAGCCCAGCATGGGGCACAGCTTCGAAATACGCGAATTTTACAAAGCAGCTTGAGGCGTACCATTTCCATTCAGTTCAGCCGCCTTCGCACCGCTCTTTTTATTTTATACGGCGCTTAGCGTTAGAGGCCGCTTATTGCCTGCGAACTGGCTCAACCTACAGGAAGATATGGATATGCAAGACACACTTTGCTCCTCTTGAAGTCCCGTTTTGTCGCGTTACCTTGGCACTCGAATTGTCCCATTTGTGGGTGGTAATCGGCACTTCCTCGTGATGCTTTCGTGATTGCGTGGGAAAGTAGTGAGCAACCTAAACCGCTGGGATGTACCACAGCACTGCGTGGCCCGTGTTGCGTTCGACGAGAGTTCGCGAACCATGAAACGTGCAACGTCAAATATTGCCTCGAGACATTGAGGAGAGAGTTACCGTCTTGGGGAGCGATGAGATGCGCAACCGTTTCACCACCTGCCACCGCAATCAAGGTGAGACTAACCCAGCCTGTGCCCGACATCTCTCAAACCCCGTTCTTTGCAATTACTTTTTTCTTTTTAATTCTAGTGAAACTCTGCGCGCGTACAGTATGACCTGAGGCTTTCCATTTGCTCCGCCCAGTGTGCAGCTTTTGCATTCCTATCATTTTTTTTTTTCAGTCATATCTGCACTAGAGCGCTAATGGCAGTGCCAGGAAACCCAGCCAATTGATGTCGGTAAATTTCGCAATAAAAAAGTTCGCCTGTATATTTCGCGCACATAACCTCCGAAAATCTCAATCAGCGCGGAGATTTCAAATCACGCTTTCCACAATTTTCGAATGCATTGACTCTTCCGGAAGCATATCGAGTGCGGAAAATAGAGCTAGATATGGGTTCGAAAGAAACGATTGACAAGACCTGCTCTGAAGTAAGCGCTAACAGTCAATTATTGCGCACAAAGTATGCGGACAAGCAAAACAAAACATGCCAAATGAACAAAAAATAAAAGGGGGAGAATGAAATAAATTTGCAACCAAACAAGGCTACAGCTTGATTAAAAGATTCGACAAGAGCCGTCACTGGTGACGAATGTAACGTGGAGGAGGTGGCTGCTTAGCACAGACGGTTCCTAAACTCCCACTGCAACAAGGCCTTCATGGCACGAACCTCTTCCGAAATGGCAGTTTCCAAGTCGGCCCCCTTCGTTAAGTCGCCAGCCGTCAATCATGCATCTGCTGGTTTGCCCTACGTAGGACTGTTAACAGGGCAAAGAACGCATCGACGCAGCATCACGAAGTAGTTCACATGCTTCGTTCTGAAAGAGGGCCTTCTAGGTTCGTCGTTGTTAACCACCCTGCAACGGTGTATCAGTGAGAGAGGCCTTTTGGCTGCAGTGGATGTTGTGGGGTGATGATGATGATAAAATTTGGTCTACCAGTCAGCCGCCGGAAAGGCGACGTGCACTCCGGCACTTTTTCCACCCCTCTTCAAGTTCCAGGAGACACCATGTAGATACGGATTTGTGGCAGCCTTGGCGGAGCCAATTTCTCTCTTCTGCCGTAAGCCTTTCTTTCCAACTGCCGGCAAGCAACTCGGAAGGTCGAGTAAAAAGTTGTCTGGTTTATCCAGCGATAATCAAGTGGCCGACTTATGCGTTAAATCTTCCTTCAGATTGGCGACTGGAAGATCTTGTTATCAAATTCGTCCATTCCGTCATTCCACCGCACGCTTAGTCAGCTTTTAGTGGGCCCACTTCAGATGCAAAGCTTATTTCCGAGATCGACGTCTTGCGGCCACCAGGCCCAAAGAAGCTCTGATGCTAGTCCGCTTTCATAATCACCGCTGGTTACTGTATGTACCTTCTGCGCAGCTTTGCGCGCCAGTGTCACCCAAATCTGAAGAAAGGCTTGCAGGAGAGGAAAAAAACTGGCGCCACCAGTGCAACCATAATTTACTGCACATACATAAAGAAGCCAACAAGCTCCATGAAGTGGTCGACCCGTTGCCACACTGACTCAGCCAGTTCTGCATGGCCGGCAGTGGCATCACAAGAAAGGCCCCCTATAGGGAACATTCGCTGCCAAGGTGGCACTGCAATTCTTCCATTCGGTGACTCAAAACTGTTTTTGTCAGCCGCTTGGGCCGCTGCAAACACGAGAACACATTCTGCGCGATTAGATACCGGCGTTAGGCTGACAGCTTCATTGCCTAGCTACTCTCGGCGTAGCCCAGATAGCTGACGCACGGCACGTGCGCCTTCGACAGAGCGCGGAGGCTCACGCCAATAAGCGCCTGAATGTGGCGCGGAAAAGTGCGAAGAGTACTACCCAAAACTGCTTGATCTTCTCGCTAGGCAGTGTGTTATGACGCTGCAATCGGCGGCGCAAACTTCAGCGCAAGTTCCCCATAGCAAGGATCATGACATCACTTTATCGAATACCGTGTTGGCTTTCTCTTTGTAATTCCTTTGTCCTATCCGCTGTCCTACGTAGAGCAAGTTAGTAGACGCTAAACGGCCGCCTTCGGGAGCATGCCGAAGACCTTGGGTTAATATAACAGACCCCAACAGTCTTGGCACAACAACGCGAGGCCTGTGGCTATGTTCCGAACACTCTACAAGCGTCGTCTTGTAAGAATTTCTGAAATTTTTGAACTCTTCGTCATTGACAAAAAGGAAGCATCTGGCGCCAGTGCCCCTTCGTGGTCCATGCTAAATGAACGTTGTGAGCTTCACTTTTGTCTACATTTTTTTGCCTCGCATTGTAAGCCATACAACGCCTGCATGCAGTTATGCTTTCGCTGAGCTTCGCAGATCATTGGACTCAGTGTAACCGATATCATAATTCTTTTTCTTTCCGTTCTCGCATTTTGGGAAAGAAATAAGAGGTTCGCGCCTTTTCTTTCCACTCTAGTTCTTTTTACTCTGTTTGCAGGGTCGCCTTCCACGTTTATGATTGTATTATACCACTCCGATCATTCAAAAACCACAGAAACTCTTAAAGAAATGTTCTATAGACAGTCTATAAATTTCTTATAGACTGTTTTGACTTCATTTAAATATTTATTCTTGTGTATTCATAGTCCATACACTGTCTATAGATAAAACTCTACTAAACGTGTATGGCCATAAACGTATAGATTGTCTGTAGACTGTCTATAGGATTTGTATTGGCTATAGAGTGCTCTCTAGGGTTTGCGTATAGCGAGTCTATAGACTATAGATAGAAGTCTATGGAGAGTATATAGACTGTCTTAGGAAATTTTTCTACGGGAAGGGAGATCACAAATTTGCGCCTTGAGTATCTTTTGGAGAACTTGTGCAGTCATAAAATGCTGGCTACCTCTCAATGCCAGGTTTGGCAGCTACGTCTAGCTTGGTTTTGTCGCACTGTGATTGTCTCCCTAGCACAAATATTTTGGGAAAAAGTCTGAAAGTAATTAAAAACCTGGGGCTGGGCAGAGCCCTGGAAAGCCTCAAGTCATAGCATACGTGCGCAGTGGTACAACACATGAGAAAAAATGCCCGCGCTACGGGATATTCTATGCTAGATTGCGTGCACGGGCTCTCACCTACCCGGCGAACCAGCGAAGTGAAATGGTTGCTGAGGAAGACTCTAATCGCTTTGTCAGTTGTGCCTTCCATCTGTCTACAAAATCCCGCTGACATGCGCGAGGCCCTTGGTTGGCCCAACTTGCCGATGCGTCAGTGACAGGGCGAGAGGGCACACCTTTCCATCGAAAAGAATCGCACAATGCAAATGACTGCTCATTGTCTTGTCTTTGCCTGGTAGCCGCAGTTTTCAGTGACGCGAATCTTGAAGAGGAGCAAGACTACAGCCGCGCTGCAATTTCTGGAGTCCTAGTTTCCAAAGAAGAAAAAAAAAGCATGCGTATCAGTGATATGTGCATTGCGCTGCACAGCAGAAAAGTACACTCCTTTAGTAGCGCACTCTCAACCACTCTTTGCTTTGCTGTCTCGTTTATCCTCCATTTCACAGGTTGTACATGCTTATGCCCATGTGTATCTCAAAAATAAAATACCATTTCGGGGTAGAGAAAGCCCTGGCGCGCATGTGTTATTTGCATTTGTTTGTGTTGAGTTCCGCGAAATATTAAACACGAACTGCTCCAGGCAAAAACTTTCTGTAGCTGTTTTCATGCTGTGTGTGGCATAGGCTAAGAACTGCTCTCTTTTACGCGGAAATAAAAGCCAATGCTATTGTTCAAGTATATCGGCTGGCCTTTCTAGAAAAGCTGGTGCGAAATAAAAGGGGGAAGGGGCGTGCAACTACTCGGCAGGCTATTTCTGAAAAGCGTAAACATTATTTGCTCGCATGTGCCCAGTACGCACTGTTTAAAACAGTGATTATTTCATCGACGGCATAACGCTTAAGAACACGCTTTTTGAAGATACCGCGCTAATTTATTTGGCATAGCTGGCTGACTGATTACAGATGCCTCAAATCTGGCGATGCTTATTAATTAGCGGCGTGCATAATTAAATGAATAGGCGACTGTTACCCCTGCTGTTAGGCGTATCGTTGGAGTGAAAAATTTATAACTATGCAGCAATATAAGGATAAAAATTTTCTCTCATGATAAGATTTCTCTAATGATAAGCACAGCCAAGATAGCCAGCTAGCTTGGGTAACGGCTAAGCGGTGCAATGCAGGGGGATGCGCAGTCACGAGTACACTTAACTTGGTGACGTACATGGCATGCATCGCTGCCTTTGGCGATTTACGGCCCAAGTCTGTCAGAAAGGTTGCATGCAGAGGCAGCAAGTTGCACGTGTCAAACTCTTACCTTGCTTTCGACATGATGCCAAACCTCTCATGTGGAATGCCGGAGGGAACAAGCCTTAGTGGCTGTCATCTCTCATCACGCCAGGCATTGAGAGTTGGTTCGGCATGGCATAGGCTGGCCTTGCACTTTGAAGCAAAGCCGCTGTGTCGTGGCGTTTCATGTTTGTCAATTTTTGAAGGAAACTGTGACAAGAGTAGCGGAACAAACTGCAAGTGCCAAGCACAGCGGCCTCTTCGTGTGGCAGCACGTCTGGATAAAACGACTTTTCGTTTTTAATAGAGTATTCAGCACAAAAGTACCATTCTTCCTGTCGCTTATAATAGGCAACAACTCAGAAATTACCCCACATACATGGTGTCTGGCAGAGCAATGACGAAGAACACTCGCAGGCCTCTCCGTAAAGCAGACAATTCGGTACTATATAAACAGATGACTCTGTCAGGAAACTGTGCTGAGCGTTGTCAATAGGCCTATATGAAAACTCTTGATTTCGCTGTATACAGCCAATAAACGAACGCCTGCAAAAGGTCATGTGTTCTTCCAAGGTCATTGTCTTCTCGTGAAATCTTGAAGGGCTTTCAACCGGAAATAAAGTCTGCGAAGTAACCCGTGATGGCCAAGGCGTACCTCTCTTCTCTCGGGATGTGCTTGAATCCGCACTTCTGTTGGAACGAAATAGAAACACGACGGTCTTAGTCGATACATGCGCAAGAAACACAGCTGCTTCCAACATGCGTGCCCTACGTCTGTACAAGTCTTACATGCGTCAGGCTCACATGCCGCACCGGTGGCTCTGTTTGAAAGAGCTATCTGCCGGCGCAGTGGCGCATCTCTACCGCTGCGCCACTGCGCCAGTAGTGATGTGTCGACTCCCCGCGATGTATGAATGCAATTTGAAGTCGTGACGTCAAAATACCACGTCACCACCAGTGGATCAATCGCGCACCACGAAGTTAGAAAATTTGAGCACCCTCCAAAATTTGGAATCTGGTCCACACTCAAAATTTAAGGAATAACCCCAAAAATTTTAAAGTATAAACTCACTTTTAAGAAGTATTAATGCAGATTAGCGGGAAAATAATGGGTGAATTAAGACGTATTACTGGAATGGATTAGTATAATCCCATACGACAATTCACTAAAAGGTAGTCGAAAATTTTAGAACGGGATTACTCATGGATTACATATAAAGGCAATGAAACATGTTCTAACCGAAATTTTGGCGGAAAAATCTCAAGGAGAGCATTAAGCACTCGTTTTAGACACCATAGCAGGCGACCTAAATGCTGTCGCATTATGCTCTGTAAAAATTGGTCAAGAACGCGCCCAAGATTTTGAGGTTTCATTGCAGCAACGTTATTGGCATGCTTCGACAAAAGCAACTGCCCACCGAAGCACCCTGTACAAGGCTGCTGACGTTGATGTTGTACTTCTGCAGTAGCTCCTGCAAAAAATAAGAATACGTATACAGCACACTCGCATAATGAACAATGTATTACTAGGAAAGTAACACATGGTTACAGGGCGGTTGCTAGGCACCTATTAATTACAAGCTTCCCATTACCAATGTCGCCTAAAAGAATGCACAACATCGGAACCATGCAAAAACCGTCATTTGGAGCAAAAATTGGAATTTTACTAAAGCATAAACGATGACAGAGAAGCTATACATACTGCGAGAGAGAGAAAACTGATAAAATAAAGTGATGAGGCTCGTCGGCAGGGTTAATTTTTACAAAGGAAACGCAATAATATTACGGCAGAACACAGATGATGTAACGGATCTGGGTAGGAAAACGTTGGTTGCGAAGATGTGATCATGATGCGCAGTGAAACAAACTGTCCTTTTGACTGACGCTTGCACAAAAACAGCTGGAATAACGGCGCCACAAATTTAATATGTTAGCAGCGTCACTTTGGCAGGTGCAAGGGAAGGATTACATAACATCTGTACCAGAGCTCCTCATCCTGCAATCGAAGTGACTCTGCAGACCCACGATGATGATAATGGCATTGTTCACACGAGCAATTTATGGCTCATTTGCCGTATTGCACCTTCTTTCAACTTAATTATTCTATTACGTTTATTGCGCAATAGGCATACCTTTCATGTAAACCTATGTTTTACTGATGGTGCGCTATTAAGCAATAGCTAGGGGGGGGAAAATATAATGGGAAGCACTAAAAACTAAAAGGGCGCATCGCTTAATTAGGTGCCTTTCCACAAACGCAAAGTTCTTCCGTTCTACTACAGAATTTTTTAAAAGTCGAGGCTTTTTCTTTTCACTCTTATAGTTTCAGAATAATAATTTATACAACTCTCCTCACCATCTCAACTGTTTGGAGACAAATGTGCGTTGTTCCTATTAGCGTACCATCTGATTTTCAACGTAAGAGGCAAAGGTAATAAAATGGCAAGCGTGTTAGTGTCCCCGGCTACAAGAATTTGGGATCAACTAGAACGTTTTTATTGAACAAAAGGGCATCCGACAACAAGAAGTCTTGAACTTCCGTATACTTTTTTTTTTTTGCAGCTTTTCCACCAGCAGAGCAATTTGTCTAGTTTTTTTCGCTTTTTCGTTTATTTTTCCCTCTGTTTGGCTTCACAAAAAGTACTTCTTTTCCTATTGCATTTATTATTTACCTTTGGCGACAAAATTTTGTGCCCCGCAACAAATTTACCAGCAGGTCCTTCGGAAAGGCCGGTGTGTTGCAGAAAATATCTTTTTGTTTTCTGTTAAAGTCGAAAACTGTACTGCACAAGCCATGTGCAGACTTGACCACGCAGCAGCTGATAATAGAAAGGACATTTGCATAGAAACATTATTGGCAAAGGTGGTAGCGGCTCACACAATATTAGTTGGACTGATATTCCTTTAAGAGGTGCGTATAGGATTGGGCAAGTTGGTCAGACATGCTAAATGGAATAATGGCACAGCATCAAGTGGCGCTTGTGCGTTGCTCTCCTGCTGCCCTCGTCACTTGATGCTACGCCATTATTCCCTTTAAGAGGTGGCCTCATGAAATCAATTATAATTATTCATGTGTCACTTCTCTAATAGTTAAATCTTGGCTAATTTATTCAGACTACCATTTTGTATATTTTCTCTTGCTTTGTCACCATGCTACAAAAATCGTCAATTCAATTTTTCCCCACTGGTACTTTTTACATAACTACGATCACAAAACTGAAACACTAAAACGCTCAGTCTGACTTAAAGCTCCAAAATTCTGCTTTTTAATTTCTCATTTGCCTTATTCTGAAAAAAAACTGCGTCGCTCATGGAAGGTAATACAGCTTACAGAGCCTCTCTTATTTTAATCAGTAGCGCGTGCAGCAATTGTCAATTCATACACAAAGAAAATCATTGGTTTTTCAATGAATATAAAAATGGCAGCTAGCAGTTGAAAGCAGTCATTGTCGAATCCGCTAAACATTTGTAATTTTTCATCAAGAATTTAGCGGTCTGCAATCTTTTAGGGGCTTGTTTTGCGGTACTCCCCAGTGGCCCCGAGATATCATGCAAAAGGTACTGCGCTGTGTTTTACAGCACTGAAAACCAGCTTACAGCTCACATTTAGCAACAAATAATTATTAGCTTAAATATTAGGTTCCTTACCGGATTAATTGCGTCTACAACTTCAAACATTGTTTTCATGCAAAGTGTAAAGGCTTGGCGCATCTCATCTAATGTCTGAAAAGACAAAAAAATGCGTTAGGATTTGAGGTAGAGGTATTATTTGATTCTATCGTTTTTTTCTGAGATGCACTGACCTGGTTTTGGTAGCTGGAGTAAGCGTAGCAAAATTTAAGAGCAATGCAGAGTCGTCGGTGTTCCTATAATGAAATAAATATATCTGGTCGCACACAAACAAAAGAATTCCTTTAGCTAATTCTATTCATTTTAGCTGTTCTAGGTCCCAGTCTGTTCTAATCCCCAAAGTACAGGTAACATTTACCGTAATGCTAATTCTTGTGTTCTTATTCCTAACCTTCTTTTTGAACCCACCGAACTTTCATAATAGCAGTTCTAGGTTTCAGTCAATTCTAATCCTCAAAGTACACCTAACATTTACCGTAATGCTAATTCTTGTTTTCTTATTCCTAACCTTCTTTTTATACCCACCGAGCACATCATACTAGCAGTTCTATGTCCTAGTCAGTTCTAATCCCCAAAGTACACCTAACATTTACCGTAATGCTAATTCTTGTTTTCTTATTCCTAACCTTCATTTTATACCCACCGAACACATCATACTAGCAGTTCCATGTCCTAGTCAGTTCTAATCCCCAAAGTACACCTAACATTTACCGTAATGCTAATTCTTGTTTTCTTATTCCTAACCTTCTTTTTATACCCACCGAGCACATCATACTAGCAGTTCTATGTCCTAGTCAGTTCTAATCCCCAAAGTACTCCTAACATTTACCGTAATGCTAATTCCTGTGTTCTTATTCCGAACCTTCTTTTAAATCCCCCGAACGCGTCATACCTAAAGGATGCATTCTTAAAACTTACGTAATCACAAAAAAGGTGTTCTTAAAAACGGCCGCAGTTGATTAGACTACTGAGATTGCTTGAAAAGAAGCCATCGTCAGTGATTAAATGGCAATACATTCAAGGTTCGCCTTATTCAAAGAGTTTGGTAGCCAGCGCGCGCTGCTTTAAAACATGAAGATGCGATGTTTGGGCAGCCGTTCTGCCGCCCGATGTAGTTTGACGGAACGCGTATAAGCTGAACTCTGACACGAATTTCAAAATCAAGCTGCCGAACGTTTGTTTGTCCAGCAGCAGAAAAATATATTTGTATCAAGGTGATCTGCCCTGTTCAGCCTCTCAATTTGCTCGATCGCAATTCCATAACAACAGCATAGCCATGCCATACGTCATTGCATAAGTGTTAATTTTATTAGTGGTTTTTGTTTGGAAAGGAAATTGCGCAGTATCTGTCTCACATATCGGCGGACACCTGAACCGTGCCGTAAGGGAAGGGACAAGGAGGGAGTGAAAGAAGAAAGAGGTGCCGTAGTGGAGGGCTCCGGAATAATTTCGACCACCTGGGGATCTTTAACGTGCACTGACATCGCACAGCACACGGGCGCCTTAGCGTTTTTCCTCTATAAAAAGCAGCCGCCGTGGTCGAGTGTTAAGGCGCTGTGGTCCAGCCTACATATGGAGCTGTAGCCCGCAGATACACACACGAGGAATTTCGGTGGGTCTCCTTTTTCTCCTTCAAGTTTTTTGCTAACCAAAGCAGCAGTCCGACAAACCAACCTCATCATGAAAATTCTTACTTGAAACCACCATGAAATGTTTCGAGCATTTCCATTCCATTTTCATTGCGCATTAAAGACCCACAGGTGGTTTCAAATAATCTGGAGCCCTCCACCAGGCCCTCTCTCAAAGCTGCATACCCAACAATTTGGAACGAAAGCATTTTTGAACAGGAAACAGTTTATAAAGACATTTTTTTCTCATATATTCTAAAACTTCATTATAGCAATCAATGTATCTGCAGATCTCCCGTCGTCAGGATTTCATTTTTTTTTTTGCTATCAACGTTTTTGCAGTCGTCAAAAGTGTTATCTGTTGTTTTTCTTTCGCAGTCTTAACTGCTTGATGCCAGTGATGGAAAATTTTTTAAAGGAAGATTTTGCAACATATCGGAAGAATAGACCATTATTTTTAATATATCTATAACAGTGCCTTACAGTATTTCAGTATTCAAAATTTTTTGTCCGACTATGTTGGGCATGAGTGTAGTTTGGAACGCTAAACCTTACAAACCAATACCAAGCCGCCGCGGTGGCTTAGTGGTTATGGCGTTCGGCTGCTGGCCCGAAAGACGCGGGTTCGATCCCGGCCGCGGCGGTCGAATTTCGATGGAGGCGAAATTCTAGAGGCCCGTTTAATGTGCGATGTCAATGCACGCTAAAAAACCCCGGGTGGTCGAAATTTCTTGAGCCCTTTACTACGGCATCCCTCATAGCCTGAGTCGCTTTGGGATGTTAAACCCCGCTAAACCAAACCAAACCAAAGCAATACCACACCGTAAAACTTTGTGTTGAACTGCACTAATAATTGCAGCATGCAGTAAGAGTAACTATACAGTCGACAACAAACACTACTTGTGAGCCAATAGCTTTATCTCTATTTTCTGAGAAGGGAATGGAATGAGGAAATTGCAATTTCATACTCACACACACTATCGAATATCTGATTGTTTGCTTTAATTCGTTACATCCATGAGCTCTTGAAATGTAAACAAGGGTGAAACGAAATAAAGAGCTTCCGTACCTGTACAGGCGAAAACTTTTTGCTCCGTTTTTTTCCAGCTTATTGGAGCATACTTTCAAATTTCAGGCCGCAATTGCTGTGTAAAAATTTGGCAGTATGTTCTTCCTGAATAATAATGCCCTGATGACAAAGATAATTTTTTATGGAGCAAGGCCATCTATTGTCCAAGAGCACCACGACACAGGGTGTTTTTAGTGATCCTCAAGGGTGGTCAATTACCGATTTAACAAGAATTTCACCCAAGTATCACCAGCTCCAAAGTAACGATGTCCTAAAGCTAAATGATATTTTAACAATCGTTTAAAGTAATCAAGAGTAGAAAACACTCTCGTGCACGGCATCTTAAACGGCGCATTAAAAGCGGCCCGTTCAGTTTACGCACTGCTATTCAGCAGTAAAGTTGGTACGTTCCGTAAGAAAATGACTGCGCGGTGACTTTCCTCGTTTACACAGATGCTTGAAGCTTTACGCTAACATGCCGCTATCGACTACGTCACAGTAAATGAAAAAAGAACAGTGCACACTCAACAGAAACACACCTTCAGGATCAATGGGCTCACGTTCAGGTTGATGATGACGTCTTTACAAGCAAACATGACTTCTGTGGCCTTGCTCATCGCCTTGGCAAAATCTCTCGGATCTTGAACGAGGAAAGAAAATGTTCTTCGTTTAACAGTGGCCAAACTTAATACCATTCTATTTATTTGTTTATTTATCGGATATTTGTTTTCACTTATATCAGAACAGCAGGCCGATGATTCGGCTGAAGTGGGAATAGATAAAACGGTGGAAGGGAGAATAGAGTCAAACAAAAGGTGACAAAGAATAAAATGCACGAAAGTGTACAACCGCCCAGCAGCAGAGAAAAAAAAACACTCAAGTTCGGAAACAAAGTTACTCGACAAAATCGTCTGAAATGGCAAACAATCCCAATAGACCCGTTGTGGTGGTTCAGTGTTTGAAGCGCTGAGCTGCTGAGCTCATGAACGTAGGTTGTGCGATGTAAGTTAACATTAAATAAGCCCAGATTATTGAAATTAATCCACAGCCCTTCACTACAGCGTCACTCACAGCCCACGTGTCGCATTTGGAGATTAAAGCCAGTACACAAACACCAAGCAATTTCAATCCTGTAAGGATTTGTAAGAAGAGACCTTTGCTTGAGGCCATTCCTTCTCTCAGACTAAAAGCAAGAGAGCGCTCGGGGGCGTGCCAAGTTCGGAATTCGGTGCAGAGCACCACCGGAGCTATTTATTTTATTTATTTATTTATTTATTTATTTATTTATTTATTTATTTATTTATTTATTTATTTATTTATTTATTTATTTATTTGTTTATTTTTTTATTTTTTTATTTATTTATTTATTTATTTATTTATTTATTTATTTATTTATTTATTTATTTATTTATTTATTAATACTGCCAATCCCTGTTTCTGGGATATTTACAGGAGTGGGTTCTGTCCGCAGGCAAAGAGTCGACCAGGCATAAACACTATTTCAAGTATACATGCAAAGTGCAGTGAAGATTATGGGGACAATAAGATAAGGCATTGGAAAAGGCAATACAAAGATAAATACTCATCACCTTTTCCCTTCATAAATGATCGCGAGAGATACAAATAAATGCATGGAATATACAAGTACATGGAAATACAAATTCATGGAAACCCCTCCAAAATGTTACAAAAAGTAAATAAAAATCACAGTTTCTTTCCTGACAATACACTTTTGCCAGCTAGCGCCAAAAATTTCTCAATAGTTGGCTCTACAATCACTGAATCATCCAGAGAGTTCCACTCGCTCACAGCTGGCGGAAAAAAGGAGAACACAAAGGGGTTATTTGCGCAGAAATATTCTTGTATGGTGAGTTCATTTTTGTGAAGCGTTTCCCTGGAAGTGTTCAAGGTAATGTATGCAGCAGAATCAACTTTAAGTTTGTTATGTAAAATCATGTACAGAAACTTCAGACGGTGAAGCGTCGCACGACTAGCTAGCGTGTCAAGCCCAGTCTCAGATAGAATGAAGCCTCTCGAAGCCCTGCTGGAGAAAAGAATGTTTCCTGAAAGGATATGAGTGGCGTACAGCGTCGAGCAGCATGTTGGGACAGGTGAGGGCTGAAAGAATTAATATGAAAAAGAAAAGCGCAAAAAAGAACTGGGATCATGGTCTTGCTTTTATTTTGTACCATTCTTGGTCTCGCGTTGAGTCTTTTCCTTTGGTCGATATTCCAGCTTTAGCAATATGATTACAGGACATACTATTAACGCGATATCGTTAAGGATTCCGTTCAGCGGCAACCGCGGTGTCGGCGACGTTGGCGTGTCGATAAAGGCAGGTGGCCAACCTTCCACTTAGGTCCCGTGACCTTGCGATGCAATCAAAACCTGCCCACCGGATTTCAGTCAACTGCCCATCGTTGCAGGTGGCAGTTAAATTAACGACTGGTCGCGACAGGCTGCTTGGAGAGAGCAAACTGAGTCTCACAAGCCCCACCGGTGGCCGTGTTTGAAACAGCCACCTGTCGGGGCAGTGGCGCATCGCTTAATCCCTGCACCACTGCGCCAGAAGTGGCATGGAGATTCCCCGCGATCTATGAATGCGAAGTGATAGGAAAAGAGGACCCCAATCCGCTGAAGGCACCCGTTAACTCTATCGCGTCATGCATTTAAGGCGGAGCTCTTGTGTCGCCACAACTTTTTTATCAACGACTAATTTCAGGTCTAGCAGCCGGAGACCTGCTGCGACTTCTTGTGAGACAGTGATGCACGTAAACAAAGTTCGGTCCTCACTTTACGTTACTAAAGAAAAATTCTCTAAAACGCTACATATGTTCAAGGAAGCGTAAACACACGTTTATCTTTTCCCAAGCTTACTCACTCAGCTTCTGTTGGCACCAACGCAAGCGGTTGCAGCCACTGCAATCCCTAGCCCCGTCAGCAAGAATCAACGTGCATAAGAGGGCCAGCAGTGCACCGCTCATCCTGGAGCCGATACCAAAGACAATGGCGTGCGTCCCAACCAGTTGACCGACGCACGTGTCGAAGGTCGTTGATGCCAACAAGAGAACGTGTGTTCCAGAAATGTACGGCAGCGCGAACGAGTTGTTCAGCTGTGTCAACAATGGTGCCGCAGTAGGGCGCTAGTAGCCGGACAGTGATGGAAAGCGCCTCGCCATTTCGCCTGACAGACTTATTCCGTTTCTCTATTGGAAATACTCATATTTCAGTAACGGCACGTGGCTTTGTCATTGTCTTGACGCAGCGGATTGACTATAGAACACATCAGCCGCTGTAGGTGACGAAAGTCCCTGGCTTTGTTCGACGGGTATCGAGACATTCTGAAGGGTGTCAGAGCGAGAATGTCTTCAGTGCCACGATAACTGTGGACTCAGAGATCCACTTTATAACGGAAGAGATCCACTTTATATTTACTTTATAACGGTTTACGTTTTTAATAGCAATACAGTGGACACGAGTCGATCGAGTGTGAAACGAGCGGAATGCATAAAACTACACTTTTTTATTCGACTTCCGTGCTTGCATCTCATTCTTGGAGAGCCTACTACACAAAAAAGAGGCCTGCTTTGGCCGCGTTGTAATGAAATTTTAACCTTCATAAATACTGAGCGGTTTTTCGGCTCCGCTGAAAAGTAATTTATGACCGGAGCTCTTAAAAACAAAAGGTACAGAAATGAACCATATTAGAAGCTCAGTGGTTTGCGCTCTAATTTAAAAATTGTGCAAAATTTCTTGGAGCTTCACTCAGTAGTTGCATAGTTTTCTTGGTCCAATATTACACGTCATCACGAAAACGCAGTCCACGGGGATTTGGGAACTCACTGCACAGACCTCCGTAGGCCGGGTAGCAAGTTTCAACAACGAAGAGTAGAGAAGTACGAAGTGCAGCTGAAAGAAATCTTGCACACTTAACGCAATGTGCACGATCCACAAATGTTCAATGGCTTTTTAGCCTTTATTATTATTTCGCTCATTTTTGGTCTTTTTCAGAGCGCCACTAGTAAGGAACCATTCACATGAGACAAAAATCACTCCCTCTTTATCGAGAGCAACATTTCGGAAGCATCGCTTTTTTTTTTTTGGTTACGGAGTTTTCCAAAAAGCGTCTCGACAGCAGGCATGGTGAATGAAAGTAATTGTTTTATGCATTAAGTTTTTCTCACTCCTCTCATGTGAAGAATAACTTCTGTTAACAATGCATACTGCTAGGAATCAAGTCATTTCTCTTTTTAGCGAGCTAAAACTTGTTTTTATGTCATAAGCATAAGGGCAACAATGATCTCACAAACATTGTGAAAAAGGCCCGCTTGGCGCAAAAGCTTAGGCAGGACACCATAGCGTGGGGACCACCGTGCTTGGGACAGTAGTTTTCAGTGCTGCCCTCCACGGTCTTTACAGGTAACACACTGTGAAGGCCTCTTATTGGTGTCAACAGATGGCGCATGCTTGCGGACGTGAACCTTAAATTGTTGCGTATTGTTCTGGGCGAAACGTTTTATTGACGAAGTAGAATAACTGGCAGATTTCTTTTTAGTTGTGTACAGGTTTGAAAAATTAAGAAACGCCGACCAGTGAAAACAGGTTCGTTCTTGACGTTTCGGCTTCCACACGGAAGCTTTGTTCACAATGAATTCATCACCTGGTGCCTTTTTTCACTGAGCGGAGCTTCTTAATTTTCGGACTGAGACGGGGACATCTGACAGTCCCGGGATGTATCGTACGGTAGGGTACGGCGCGGTAAGGTACGGCACGTTACGACTTGGCATGATATGGCATGTGGGGCTTAAAGTACTAAAGTTAACCTGGCTTGTGAGGGGCCCTAAATTGGATTGCTCCTGACGAATTTCGACAGCCTAGAGCTTCCTATCGTGCAGTGGCATCACTCAGTACGCTAGAATTATAACATTTCGCTTGCGTTTAAAGGAGGCCGGGATTCGACTCCACGACCTGATCCATAGCACAAATGCGCCTCAGCCGCTGTGCCATCGAGGCCTGCCCAGAGAGATAAAACGCACCGATGCAATAACTATCAGTGACTACATTACTTACATCATGTTATCCACATCTATGTGTCAAAGGAAGATAAGCAGGTGCAGCTGTCACTTGTGGTGAGCAATTTAAAGTGGGTTCTTGAATACCATGATGCCAAGAAGTTCATCTATGAACTGTCGCAACCACAGCGTTTGCTTGGCGTCGACTTTGAAGTCCCCATAGATGGCAGTAGGTACGGGTGCCTCCAATATGAAAAGAGAAAACGTTCGAGCTCACAAATAAAGATTACTTCATAACTATATGTGACACGTACAGTTTTTGTTATCTAACTGCCGCATTTTCCGTACTGAAGTCGGCGGATTATACACGTTAAAAAGTAAAATTTTGCATGGTGCCGACTGTCAATGGATGCGGACTAAACACGATTTAAAATTTTTAAGATCGTTCGTCAGAGCTGGATAAGAATAGTGTGGCTGTCGAACTAAAAGAAAACAGGGCCCCACCGCGGCTGAGATATTTGCCTTGCTAAATCGCATAGCTGAATTGGCTTCAATATGCAATCAGCTTCGACATGCAAGCAAATACTGCTTGCAATACTTGGAGTGACTGTTTTTCAGTGCTTGCATTTGTGCGCACATGCAAAAAACCTCGATGAATAACGCAACAGGCTTTGTAGTCCTACCTGAAGAACTGCTACTATGGCTACGAAGAGATGAAGAACCTTCCCGGCAGCACTCAATCTCACCAAAGTCGAACCGAGTAGGGCAAAAGAACTTGACGTCGATAATAAAAAACGCATAGATGTGGGCCGCTCCCTGAAAAGACCTGAAGAAAATTTGGACTGCTTCCCTGAAACATCAGCGTACAATCTATAAAACTTATTTTCAGCAGAAACTCGTCCCCGCGGGCTTATTTAATAAGTGCGGACTATCCAAGCAAGAATTTTTTATTTCAGTCCAAATTTGTCTCTGCCAACTACGCACCGGGTCTGACTATAGTCCGGAAAATACAGCACCTTTATTTTTTGGCATAATTTGTTAAAAAGTTATTTTTAACTACAGTATATCAATACCAAAAAATTTGTCTTTTTGTGCAAATAGGTTCTTGCGTTTCAAATTGCTGGGACATGTGCGTGCCATTTAACTGCGATGCACATTTTGGCTTTTCATGTTGAAAGTTCATAAAGAATAAACCTTTGGTGACTTTCTGATGTATTTACTCTTCTTCGGTGTTTCCTTTATCTTCGGTGCTACATACTTTTTACGTGTTTCTTTGGTTTTTGTTGTTGTTGTCCTCGTCATCGTCGTCGTTGTTGTTGTTGCTGCTGCTGCTGTTGTTGTTGGCGTCATCCTGGTTCTTTTCGAGCCGTTCAGGTTCTTCCTCTAATGCCTCAATGCTCGATACGACCAACTTCTTTCTTTGTGTAGTTTGTGCAGACTTCATGAATGATTTCTTTTTCCCAGCGCCTTTTCTAATTTCTGCATGCTCACTTTCTGCGTGACGCTGTCGCTTCTGCACATTGTAGACAGCTTTCTTTTGGCAGTTTTTGTGCCGTTTAAAAACTGGCACAGGTCCGTTGCAACGATAGCATCGAACATTTCTTTATTCGCTGCAAAGATTGAATTTCATATTGAGACCTGCCACAACAGACACTAATTAAGGACCTTGCTTTAAATTTTCACCATCCGCGATACCTACCAGCTACTAAGTATTGCGGTACCCCCCCCCCCCCCCCCCCCCCTTCATAAAGAAGTTGCGGAGTCCCTGGGAATGTCTCGCTGCACAGTAGAAAAGTACGCCATATGCGTGTTCGCGTTTCATTCCGGCCTGGCTGTACCTTTAAGAAAGATTATATTAAAAATTCCGTTCATATAAACGGTGTCCCGCTCAATAATGTTTTTGTCCAGAATTGTTGAGTATGCATATAATGTAAGATTTCACTATAGCTATCAATATATGCGCAGACTACCCGACGGCAGCTTTGCATTTTTCTTTTCGTCATTTCACGTTTTTCCTGTAGTCAAAAGCGTTCCCTACTGGTTTTCTACGGCAGTCTTAACTGTTCGATGCGATAGATGGAAACACTTTAACAGAAAGGTTTTGCCACATATCAGAAGAACAGACCATTACTTTCAATATTTTCATATTAGTATCCTACAGTATCCCAATTACTTTCAATATTTTCATAATAGTATCCTACAGTATTCCAATTTTCAAAATTTTTGCGCGAAAATGCTGGACCCCTCGTCGGCAGAGCTCATCTGCAACACCGGCCGCCCAGACACACCCCACGAGGAACCTGCGCTTTCCCTCGATCTTCAGAGCGCGGCTGGTATCAGCGCTTCGTCGAGCGTTGTTCAGCTGATGCAGACAATTGCCAGTCGAGTGGATGCGTTGGCGGCTGAGGTGCGACAGCTTCGAGCGGAAAATGTGTTCCTGCGTGAGGCTGTGAATGGCCTGAGTGCATCCGTTCTGGTGCATACCGCCAAACAGGAGGACTGTTTGCTCTCCGACTGTTCGGAACCTCAGGACTACGCGTCTGCTGTGGCCACAAACATCGCTGCACCAAATTCTGGCCTCCCTCCGCAGCCTATTGCTCAGCACCAATGTAGTCATCTGCCACACCCGTCTAGAGCGGTGAGCCAGCCATCACGGCCTCGAGCGACGTTTGGCACAGCTAAACAGTCGATGCTTAAAGTAGCGCCCAAACTGCCGGCAAAGTAAGGTCTATTTGTTTTTAGAAGGACTTTGGTGCAGGCCAGGTGGTACGACATCATGAAGAGCAAAACCGCAAAACAGGACGGGACTGAGGCAGGGCCCGACTGGGCCCGACTACAACAGCGTCGGACATACAGCAACTCCTGGCGGATATAGTGGGTGACAAGGTGATTACGTGCACAAGGCTGAAAACGAGGTACGACACGTATTGCTCCTTCCGTGTCTCGCTCGATGAGCATTTGTTAGATCTTGTTAACAAGCCTGAAGTGTGGCCCGACAGTTGCGTGTTTCTCCCCTTATATAGAGACCTGTGGTCCTCCCAACACTTTGATAATCCTAACAAGGCTCTAACCCCTTCAGAAAACGGCTCAGGAAATTAGGCTATATTAACAAAACAAGATAGGGCGCCTAACTAAGAGGAAAGTGCTCTTCGTTAATGCATACCAATGTGGGTATGATATTATATGCTTGACAGAAACATGGCTAAGCTCATCATGTGCTGTAAGTCTTATTTCTCAGATGAGTATGCTGCCTTCAGAGCCGACAGAAATTACTCTGACTGGGTTAAATACGTGGCGGAGTTCTGATAGCTTGCAGGACTGTATTAGGTTCATTTAGAAGACAAGACCTGGAGACCTACGAAGAATGCGCGTGGTTGGAAA
This sequence comes from Amblyomma americanum, assembly GCA_030143305.2. Lineage (NCBI taxonomy): Eukaryota > Metazoa > Arthropoda > Arachnida > Ixodida > Ixodidae > Amblyomma > Amblyomma americanum. The sequence continues at coordinate 135,629 of JARKHS020003516.1, forward strand.
CTCCAACACGTGACAAATCTCACTCTGTCGTTGGCTGCTATTACATTTCACCAAACTCAGATCTTAACTTTTTCACCAATCATTTTTTTTTGGATATTGGGGAAAAAGTTTATTTTTCAGAGTACAAGGTTCATACTTGCGGGGATGTTAATCTTCCTTAAGTCGAATGGGCAACTGGTTTGGTCAGCAGTGACTGCGCAACCGTTCGAGGAAAAGGCCGATGTCTCTGGTTTTATTAACTTCCATGGGTTACGTCAATTTAATGTGATGAACGGCGCTGGCAATGTTTTAGATCTAGTTATATCGAACGTGCCTGTTTTTGGTGTGCCAGCGGCGCGCGTTGCTCTTGTTTTAGTAGATAAGTTTAACTGTCTATGTACTCCATCATTCTTTGTCTTTTCGTCCAGCGCGGGAACTGAAACCAGAGAAAGTCAGGTACACTTACGACGATTATCTGGGGCTGTGCAAAGAGCTTTACAGCTACGACTGGTCTCGAATCTTTGGCATCGGGAACGTTGACTCGTGCGTTGAGCTCCTGACATCAGTTGTGCAGAGAACAATAAAAAAATTTATTCCGCGGTGTCGTCCAAAAGTGTCTAGAATCCCTTACTGGTTTTCTTGCGATTTGAAACACTATTTAAAGAAAAAGCAGCGGTATCACAAACGGTACGTTAAATCAGAAAGTGAGTATTGGTACCAAAGATATTCACTAGGCATACAAATTCTGAAAAAGCTTATTGCACACGATGAAGCTCAATACCACAAGCATCTTGAAGAAAGCGTTTTAAACTCTTTTAACTCTTTTTGGGCTTTTGTGTGGAAGCAAAGTAAAGAGAAAGTTAGTGCTGTTGTACTAAAGATACGTGACAGTATCTGTTTCAAGCCGCAAGATGTATGCCAAGCTTTCGCTGAGCACTTTAGCTCTTTCGTTGTGCGCCCTGACAACACAACCGGTGTTATCACCGTCGATGACAGCCCTGACTTCTTAGCGCTTGAAAGTGTCGCTGAGTATGAAGTTTTGTCTGTGGTTCAGACGGTGAAGCCAAAACGTTCAACGGGAGTCTATGAAATTCCCAGCTTCATAATCGAAGGATGCACTGACATTTTTGGTCCTGCTGTAACGTATTAGCTACACTTATCATCTCGCACTGGTGTTTTTCCTTGTCTTTGGAAACTGTCAGTAGTTTTTCCTGTATATAAGTCTGTGATGATAGTGATGTGAATGATTTTCAACCTGTGTCACCTATTTGTTGTTTTGCAAACGTTTTTGAAATGGTAATGTACGAACGCATGAGCCCATATTTTAAACAAAAAATAACGCCTCTGCCGCACGGTTTTTTTTTTTAAAGGACGACCCGTTGAATCGAATCTATGCAATTTTCTCGGGTATAGTGGGCCTCAGGTGTTTAATCGCAGTCAAGTTAGCACAATCTACTTTGACATGAGTAAACCTTTTGACACTGCTTTTGATGAGTTGCTTCTGACCAAGAAGGAAAAATACGGACTCTCTCCCATGTGCTGAAAATGGCTCAAAAGCTACCTTGGCAGCCGCCGTAATGCGGTCACATTTTCCGGCTGTGTTTCTGAGGAGTTTGTTTCAACGTCAGGAGTGCCTCAGGGTTCCAACTTCGGAACGCTTTTGTTTTTAGTATTTATTAATGATTTGCCGCTACACGTCAACTCAATGGTTTTGTTATTTGCTGATGATTTAAAATTATTACGTAAGATTGAGAGCTTGGAAGACTGTCGCCGTTTGCAAGCTGACATAAGCAACATCGAGAAATGGTGCTTGATGAATAGGCTTAAACTGAAAATTAAGAAAACTTTCGTCGTTTTGTCTCTTATTCGAAAACGCCACACAAATATATTGAATAATACTCTTCTTGGCGGACAAATATCTCGTGCTGACCATGTATGAGACCTCGGTGTTATTGTTGACTCAAGGCTCGATTTTCGGTTACATGTCTCGTCGATTCTCTTCTCGGCGATTGGTGTTTTTTCTCGCTTAACAAAAAAAATTTCGTCGATACGAATGTCTGCGCACCCTTTACTGTGCTCTCGTGAGGCCACGTCTCGAGTTTGCATAAGTGGCCTGTAATAGTGTCTCCGCTACCTCTGACAATGAAATCGATAATATTCAGCGGAAGGTTGTACGCATCCTTTATGACAGATATAATGGGCGCCGTAGTTTCTACGACTACGATTCTCTTCTAGCAGACATTGGTATGTCTACTCTTTATGACAGGCGACTCGCGCGTGACATGCATTTTCTACATAAAGTTGTGCTTGGCTCTACTGACTGCCCCGCCGCGGTGGCTCAGTGGTTAGGGCGCTCGACTGCTGATCCGGAGTTCCCGGGTTCGAACCCGACCGCGGCGGCTGCGTTTTTATGGAGGAAAAACGCTAAGGCGCCCGTGTGCTGTGCGATGTCAGTGCACGTTAAAGATCCCCAGGAGGTCGAAATTATTCCGGAGACCTCCACTACGGACCTATTTGTTCCTCTCTTCTTTCACTCCCTCCTTTATCCCTTCCCTTACGGCGCGGTTCAGGTGTCCAACGATATATGAGACAGATACTGCGCCATTTCCTTTCCACCAAAAACCAATTATTATTATTAATATTATTACTGACTGTGATCAGTTATTGATGTCGCTGCGATTTCGTGTGCCTCAGGAAAAAACCACCAAATGTTGTGATACATTTTATCCTGACATGCATGCCATTTCACCAATGACTCGTTTGCAAATAGCATACAATTCAACTTTTTATGACACAGATATATTTCCCTAATTTGCTGTTTTCATTGTTCATTTTATTATGCTTGTGTTTCTTTATTGTTAATTTTATTGTATTTGTGATCCTTTTTTTATTATGTCTGTTCACGTCATGGTGTTTTGTAGTGACTTAGTGTGCGCTCGATTACGCCATTTGGCTGTTCAGGCACACTCAAAATAAAATGTCTGTCTGTCTGTCTGTCTGGCTGGCTGGCTGGCTGGCTGGCTGGCTGGCTGGCTGGCTGGCTGGCTGGCTGGCTGGCTGGCTGGCTGGCTGGCTGGCTGGCTGGCTGGCTGGCTGGCTGGCTGGCTGGCTGGCTGGCTGGCTGGCTGGCTGGCTGGCTGGCTGTCTGTCTGTCTGTCTGTCTGTCTGTCTGTCTGTCTGTCTGTCTGTCTGTCTGTCTGTCTGTCTGTCTGTCTGTCTGTCTGTCTGTCTGTCTGTCTGTCTGTCTGTCTGTCTGTCTGTCTGTCTGTCTGTCTGTCTGTCTGTCTGTCTGTCTGTCTGTCTGTCTGTCTGTCTGTCTGTCTGTCTGTCTGTCTGTCTGTCCCTGTCTGGCTGTTTGTCTCTGTCTGGCTGTCTCTGTCTGGCTGTCTGGCTGTCTCTGTCTGGCTGTCTGGCTGTCTCTGTCTGGCTGTCTCTGTCTCTGTCTGGCTGTCTCTGTCTCTGTCTGTCTTTCTCTGTCTCTGTCTGTCTTTCTCTGTCTCTGTCTGTCTTTCTCTGTCTGTCTTTCTCTGTCTGTCTTTCTCTGTCTCGTGTCTGGCTGTCTCTGTCTCGTGTCTGGCTGTCTCTGTCTCGTGTCTGTCTTTCTCTGTCTCGTGTCTGTCTTTCTCTGTCTCGTGTCTGTCTTTCTCTGTCTCGTGTCTGTCTTTCTCTGTCTCGTGTCTGTCTTTCTCTGTCTGTCTGTCTGCCTACTTACCTATCTATGTAATCATGTGTGGCCTAACATAATGCGATGAAGCATCTTATCTATCACTGAAGTCCAAGCGTATATCCTTTCGCACGCCCGCGGACTTACGATTACGTGGAGTTGGACCTACGTGCTGTGATTGAAAGCGCCGAACTCAGAGACGCCTGTGAAATGCGTTCGCCTCGCCGTCTATTTCTTCGTACATGTCATCGCACGTACACTTTCTTTATAGTCACAGGATTCAGCCGAGCTCGAAAGGAGGTGCTTGCATAACTTTCCACGCGAATCGTGTGTGCCGCGCCAACATAACGTTTTCGTGCACTACTGCTTCCTGCCAGGGAGCCCGTAGACAGCATCCTGTGTAGCGGGAAGCAGGAAAGTTTTCGCCTCAAACGCCCAAAATGGCGTCATCGAACTACCGAAGTATAAATAGCCCGTGCAACGTTCACTTTGGTCTTGACTTATGACTGGAACTGGTTCCATACCAGCGGTACTCTCCAGAGAGGCATTGCGTCGAGTTTGCTGTCCGCGCCAGCCAAGCTCTGGCCTAAATATTAATAGCAACAGCGTCAACGCGAGACAAAAGGCACGACACGACGTTTTTTCATAGTTCCTGCGCGAATATCGCCTATAGACGGGATTATTTGTTGGCATGTGAAACAACGCTTTCTTCACCCTCTTGCACAACTCGCAAAGCGCGTGCGTTGTAAAGAATGTGGACGCTTTCGTCAGCGTGCCTCTTTTCCCAGCCATATATTTTCTGTTCCTGTTATTCTTTGTCGATTTTCTGCACAACCCGTTCCACGCGTCATCTTCCCGTCGCGGGAACAGCTGCGAACTTTTCCAGCGCTAGCAGCAGCAAAGGCGGCAGCAGCGTCTTGAGCGTTCTCCGGTTTTATGCGTCTCCCGTGTCTCGCCACTGTGCAGTGCTTCGCGTGCCACTATCGACGTTCAGACAGGCGCCTCTCCTTACGCGCTATCACCGCGTCAGCAGAAGCACGACCGTTCCAGCGGCGCTCACCCGCATTCCTTAAGCACAATAGCGTGCAGCATCGCTTACATGGATGTCTGTCCAGAAGCGCAATATAGTCCACTAAAGAACTAACAAGCTTAGTATGACGGCTTCCATCGTCACCACCGACCGACGAGGCAGTGTGGAGCGTGCAGACTGGCCTTTCTGACAGTCCTGCGTGGTGAGAGAAAAAAACGCCCCTAAATTTCAGTTATGATCGCCTGCTAGAGAGACCATGATTGAAATTTAAATTTAGGCGCGTTTTTTGTTGCACTACGCAGGCCTATCGGAAAGGCCATTCTGCACACTCCTCGCTGCCTCGTCGGTGGGTGTTGACGAGCTATGAAAAGGAAAACGACAGGTGTAACGTTAAGAGACCGGAAGCGGGCAGAGTGGATGAGGGAACAAACGTGGGTTAATGACATCCTAGTCGAAATCAAGAGGAAGGAATGGGCTTTGGCAAGGCATGTAATGCGAAGGCAAGATAACCGCTGGTCCTTAAGGGCAACGGAGTGGATTCCAAAAGAAGGCAAGCGTAGCAGGGGGCGGAAGAAAGTTAGGTGCGCGGATGAGATTAAGAAGTTTGCGCGGATACGGTTGCCGCAGCTGTCACAGGACAGGGACCATTGGAGAGACATGGGAGAGGCCTTTGCCCTCTCCCATGATGATGATGATGACTAACAGGCACTGTTCCTCCATGTTCTTTAAGTGTAAGCAGTACGACACTCATGCGACAGGTGCACCCTCGTAGGCACTGAACATAACTGCTGTGACGAATGGGAAAGTGGCTTAACTTGCTCAACCCTAACGGTGCATGTCTGGTGGAATCCATGCACTCTTCGTTTTCGGAAGGGCGCTTTGGCCCTTTTGCCTCAATAGCTGCCTCTTGCGCCGTCAATGGCCCGACAGGTTTTCTCGGGGTACTGTTGACATTTGTTCGCCAAATTGTTCAAGGGAATTCCCTCCTGAGAATGAAAAGTTCCTGGCGCTGCACTTGTCGTCCTCCCTTTCTTTATCCAATCACTGAAGTCATCGGTCCTTTTGTGGCGGCAGGCCCTGAACACGCTAACGTAGCTTAGCAAGCATTGACGTGGACTTGAGAAGGAAGTTTTCAGCCTGCTCGCGTTGCTTTGGTGGAGATGACTGACAGAAAATAATTCTGCTCGCCTTACATCGGCGAGCGGAAATATTCTGACGCGTTCATAGGTGTCTCACGCCTTCAGTACCCCATGCTTGCTGTCTAACGAGTGGACATTACTCAAAATACAAGGCCCAGAGATGTGTACATATTTTTGTCGCCTTTTGTTGCTCTTCTCGTCTGATACCTTGCATGTCACGCCATGTTAAAGGAAACACAAAAAAAGGTTAGGCCGGCTCTTAACACGAGAAAAGTAGGTGTCATCGCGAAGCGAAAGAAAAATTGGCAGTGGCTTAACATGGCTAACCCTGGAATTCAGCGACAACCAAGCACGCTTGCTAAGCTTCTGAGGCTTGTCCACGGCAGCTCTGCTTCACGCTCGCGAAAGCCTTTCTATATATACACCCACACGACCACGTAGCTATGATGTGGTATCACATGGTCTTACGACACCCCCATCGGATGTCATCACGTGGCTTCACATCATCTTATAGGATGCTTTAAGGTTAAAGCTGAACCCAGAGGTTATACAATGTCAAAGGTCAGCTAAAGATCATAGGTCAAGGTCAGGGTTCAAGGGTTCGGCACTATAAGTATACCACATATGGTCATACACGGCTAACTGGGTTGCGCTGAATGTCGTTTAAGGTCAATCTTCGGCCTACGCGACGACTGTTTTATCTAGCGTGGTGAAGCTTTGCGCTTCAAAAGGCCCAGTGAGCACGAGACGAAGAGCCTGAAGCCACGCTCCTGTTTCCTATTTTTATTCGCCTTAACAGCCCCTCCTTCTAAGTATGACACCGATTGTAGTGCATGGCGGCTATTTATAGCCTACAGCGGATACATGTTGTCTATGATGTCGACAATGGTAAGCCGTTTCCTTTATTTGACCAAAGTGTTGGTCATTTTTTCGCTGAACTCCGACGGGCACTGGCAGGGCACCCGCAAAAAGCACTCGCACTCTTTCTCAGACTGCCCGGACCACGCTACTCACCTCCTCATTTTGCGATGCACTTGTGTAACGAACGGGTATGCGCCTTAGTTTGATGCTCAACAATGGTGAACAATGAAATTAACAAAAGCAACGTGGTACCAGGCAGTCCCTGCATACTTGGCTCTCTCTCTCTTTTCTCTTTGCACTGCAGAGCTGGTGTCCCGGGCCCGCAGCTGCCAGGGAAGCCATAAAGTTTTTCCAGGCTGTCTCAATACGGTCCTGAAACAACGGGTGCCGTTCACTATATAGCTCGGGCCTTTCTAACAGGCATTTTATTTTCAGCTCGACACGAAGTCCTGTGAGGAACGGAGGCAGCCTCCTCGCCGACGTGGAAAAAGCTATACGTTAACGTTACTAACGGTCCCCCTCGTGTTTGTAGGCAAAAGCGCCGACGCGCCTCGGTACCAGCTTCTCTTTCTGGAATGCGCGCTCATCGGGATGCGCAGCTTGTGCTTTCAACGCCATGAAAACCACATAGGCCGCCAAAGCGCACTGTGCATCGCAAGAATGTGCAAGTCGCTGTGGTACGTGTAAAAGATGTATTTTTTTTCTCTGCGACGCTACAGTGGCACCGCCACAACTTTGTCGAGGCGCGCCACACACATCTACCACGATTCTCAAAAAGTAACTATGTGTAACTGTGGCACAACTTCTTTGTTTCCACCTTTTACTGCGCAGGAAAATGCTACGTGCAAGTAACGCCAGTTCGGTCTATGCGCCTTGTTCGTCTAGTTTTAGCACTATTTTTTTCTTTCATTAAGCATGTCTGACCAACTGCCTCCCCCCTCATCTCTTCCTCCACAATCTGCCTGAAGTGTTTTCGAATGCACCACACTTGCACCGGCTGAAAAAGGGAATGCACAAAGACGGAGTGGATAATTTTATTGAATCGTATTTACACTTCACGTCTCTCGTATTCTTTTTTGTTTGTTTGTTTGTTTACTTTCACCGTTAAAAACACTGTTCACCACTACTGAGGCACAATAGGACAAAACCATGTTCGACGGCATTCGTCGCACATCATACACTCGAACAGTCATCACAGAACACAGAATGGTTCATTGGCACTGGGATAGACTGTACACACAAGTCAATATATAAAAGCCCACGCGTAATTATGACCGGCTATGTACAGCTGTCTGGACATGCTTGCACCAACTGAACAGCACTGTTCAGCAAGACAGAATAAGCTTTTTGAACCACAAAAAGTGCTGGACAAGTTCGAACAGAGACAAATCACGTCTGAAGCCAGAGAGCTGGGATAGTGTAACATAATGATTGTATTCCAAATTCAATTTTATTTTTGTTTGTTCTCATTGCGTCCAGCCACGCTCCACACCCGTTATCGCTTGACGTGACCCAATGAGGGCGGACATAGGGCGGAAGATAAAGCCTCTGCCAGAGAGAGGGAAAGAGTAAATTAAACAGAATCAGAATGCAATCGTTATATTACCTGGGTTCTGTTCACAGAGAGCAAGGCAACGCTCCGACACGGATCGCAATTTTTGCCAAGTCGTTCAAATTGACCAGGGATCACATTTTCCAAAGACGGCCTTTTTTTTTCAATGTTTACTCAATTGTTTCGTTATTACTTGCTGGCCACACACATTTCACCGGATCGAACATGCAGGATGGTGCCGAATAATTGAAACTGAAATTTATTTTCTTCCTTCCGAACAGAAAGAGGAAGCCGGGAAAAGAGGCCAATTGACCTGACGAGGTCCCGGCACCTGAAACGGTGGCAGCGGTGCACAACGCATACCAAAATTATATAGATGTGGTAATAATATGGCAGCAAAATAAAAAGAATTGGTGGTATTATGTAAAAATAGCCGTACTTTAGCCGTAATGGCCGTAACAGCTGAGACATCTTGATCACTACTGCCTAACATATCAGTGCTGATAACCAGCCAGCAGTGCCAATCGTAAGCTTCATCACGAAAGGCTGAAATGACCAATGGCAAAGCTGGAAAATAGTGAATCATTAAATGCATCGTTACGAAATACGACCCCATGTATCAAAATAATCCGCGCCGTTTTCCAGCTACTGGCTTCACTCGACTTCTTTAAAAACGAATTCTTTAAGTTAGCGTGACTGCCTCAACGACGTCTCCTTAAGATGTTTTTTTCGTCCCCTATTATGCACGAACTCAAATCTTGTACTCGTTCGGCCTCTGACCCTGCTTTGTCGGGATGGCACGCGGCGTTCCCCTCATTTGCATATATCTTTTTTTTAGCAAGTGGCGGTACAGTTCTTCGCGGCGCTTCTGTCTCTCACCCTCAAGAAACAGATTGACAAAAGGCACCGCTGTGTTAAAAGCGAAGTCAGCTTTTTCCTTTCATCACGGACCTTTTCACTGCGTTCATTTGCTGAAGGAGTAACGCACCGTCGGCGCATTTGCAAAAGCGCTTTCTGGGCCTCATTTTAACGCGACAGCGTAAAGGAACCCGTGTCGCAGAAAAGCCGGTGTCGTCGGCGTCGGCGGCGTTGGCCGTGAGCGAAAAATCCCTCCTCTCCCTCCTGCTCCTCCTCCTCGCAATATACGCCACTACGCAACAGATAGCGCGCGACGGCAGCGCCTCCCGCTTGTCTCGTTCGGGCGCAGTGGGGCCGTGCGGGCACGCAGGAATCACGCGGTGAGCGGCGAACAACGCAGCCCATATCCAAGGCGCGTTCACCACGAAGCTTGCAGCTTGCTGCCCGTTCGTTCGGCGCGGAAGCTACGCTGGCGTTCGTGGCATCGGGTTTGTCGAGAACGATGTGCCGACGAACTACGACTGCAACTTGAGTCCCGCGCGTTTTGGCAAGGCGCCTGGCACGTGGTTTGCCGCTCCGCGCGTTCGTTTCACCGTACGTAGCAGAGCGATTTGTCTAACGGGCAAGGCGTCGCGCCGAACGGGTGATGGCGTTCCGTGGACTCCCTGGCAGTGCTGCAACACGCTGTCGCGGTCCACTCTTAAAGGCGAGGCTTAAGCGTCCTTCAATTTTTTCGTCACAAGGAAAAGCTGCAAGCTGTCCAAAATATGAGACCAAGGTGTTTATTTGCCGCTCTTAGACCACATTCACACTCTTCCCTCCCGAAAATAACTAGTTCATAAATGCGTCATATACCACTAAATACCCGTATATTTTCATCTTTTCAATCGGGACCAATTGAAAATAAGCGCGCGTAAACTCACATGAGGTTTGACACAACCGCGCTTCCCGAATATAAACACAGGGATTCGCCTTCAATCTTCCTCTCCCGTTGCAAATACTCGTACGTTAGGACAAGATCAGTATTTGGAGTGCTGTAAAGACATCGTTAAATATCTGCACATCTGTTAATCTTCGCTCAAAAAAACGAGATCTCTGCTCAGAGCTTCCACATTAACACCTTTGTTGTTAATTAGGAGCTTAAAACATTTCAGCCGCTCCGTCTCTACGGAATATTCCGAGCACACCAATTGCACAGGTCCGTTGATGCCTATGACACGGAATTCACAACTGAGTTAACAAAGGATTTTAGATGTCCAGCACGCGGCACTTAAGTAGAAGAGTATGCAGACAAGTGGAATCAATTGGCAAAATTTGCAAGCCGTTTATTTGGGGATCATGGAATGGTTTTCGAGGGTCATGGACCAAACTGCACAACCAGAAATGTGGTCATGCTTGCTTTCACGATTATATTTAGGTATGACCAGCACAATCCTCTATCCTTGAATGACACACTTCCCTAATCAGACTCCCCGCCTCTTTTTAGGTGATGGAGCCTCCTCATTAAAAATATCAGACACTTTAGTGTCTAATACAAAACAGTCATTACGCTATAAAAATGTGCTAACAACAGCTTGGATTCAACGTCTGCGTTCGTACTTTAAATACAGCACGGCATCCCATTGTACTTTAACAAAAAGTTACTGGGTCACCAGAACCTCTTTCGTCGCAAAGACAACTCTTTCAGTAGCGTGCAACATTCCACAAGACGAAGTAGTACTTTCCATCCGCGATTGTACTCCAAGAATCCTTTCCATAACTTATTTCCCAAGCATTTCACGTCCGTTGCGAATTCATTTGGCTGATATAACGCGAAGAAAATGTGTTGTTTCGCGTTGTTTGGTTTTGAATGTTTGTGTTCAATTTCCGAATGGGAAGCTCATATCAGTGTCTCTGCAAAATATCACAGTTTTTACAGTTCGTTGCGGATAAAATACTTGCAATGGCCGCCAACAATCTTCTTTTTCGGTACCAGCTTCTTTCGGCAAGACAAGTTTTAAGGACAAGCAGTATTATAACAACCTCTCAGAGTCATTAGATTGAAGCACCGGTAAAAAAAAACAAAAAATAAACCCACATATTCGTGCTCGAGCGCAGTTTTTCCTTTTGCTGAGATTTACCGTCCAATATGTAGTGCTTTCATTATGAAAAGCGTTAAAAGAATAATAAATGTCGAGTTGCGTCCTCCAGAAGCACGTGTCTGACATAACGTACGACACAAAATTTTATTGTTCACTAATAATTACCGCAATAATTATTCTTGCACCGCTTAAACTTTCCTCGGATGCTCGTTTAATGCCCTCGTTAACACGAACCATGAACATGGCCGCACACAAACTAGGAAGAATGGCATGGTTATCGCATTCCTTGTGCTATAGTTTTTACGGAATGCTATACTTGCTTATTTTAGTGCCATTATATTCGATAACCATTCTATTTGAAAGTGCTTTACAAACTTATTACATATTTTAACGCGTCCGCATGGCTCTTATTATCGTCGTCTTAACGTAAGCATCTAGTTATCTATGCCTCCCTCAAGACAGCGCTTCCTCTCATCCCTGCCAGCAAACAATACGTTCGCTTTCAACATAACTCCAGGGCGAAAAAAAAAAGAACACACAGGGAAGAACACACTCCAGACACTAAAGATTCCACTGTCGCGCGGGAAAGCCTATGCCGGCCAAACTGGCAGATGCGGCAACGACCGGTTAAGGGAGCACGGAAGAAATTTTGAGAATAAAGAAGTGAGATTGGCTGAGCATTGCAGATATTGCAATGAACGTTCGTCGCATTTTGATAGGGCAATGATTCTAGGCAAAAGCAAAGATCAAACTGCACGTGAGCTACTGGAAACAAACCATATAAAGAAAAGGGGCGACAATTGTGTTAGCGATACTTCAATTTACTTGTACAGATCGGAATACGACCTTTTCTCAGCCAAAGATACGACGTATCGCACGATGCAAGATGTTTTAAGTGGGCATGGGTCTTTCCTTCCCTCTTTCTTTCTTCTGTATTTTGTGCGCATGCGAGGCGGGGAATTTATATTTCCCATAAATTTGTGAAATAAATCAGTTGCGAGTGCAGCGTTTGTCCGTGTCTTGAGAGTGTTCTTCCCTGTGTGGTTTGTTTTTTCGCTCTGCAGTTATGTCTACGCTAAGCAACCAACTTGCCCAAAAGTTCGTTTTACTAAAAACGTTCGAAATGATGGTAGAAATCCACTGCCATCTATATTCCCTGTAAACAGACCAGCATCTGCCGCGACAACCGGACGACAGGAATAATGCAAACAAGGCAGTTCACCGGCACAATATGTTCACTGTGATTAAAGATAAACCGGTGCACCGATGCTTCGGAGACAACACGAACCGAATATCGTGCAAGCACATCCCCGACTAGCATGCCTACAATTTCAACAGAAGCTTTTACACACACATACACACATGTATAATATATAGCGCTCACATATAAAATTTCATATAAACAAAACTCAACGTCAACAGCAGCGCAGCACAGTGAAAGCAGCGAGATGTACATCGTCATTTAAAAGATGGCCCATGCTAAGGCCGTGGCGGGAAAACGTTGTACACACAAGTACACGTCACAGACATTTAAATGGCGTTCAAACAAAACGCAGCAGCGGCAACAACAATAGATGCGCAGCGCAGGCACAAACAGTATATTCTTTGTCATACTTCGTTCCACAAGAACGGACAGAACTTTGCTTGGTGTTGCAGCCTTCGCAGGTGCCCGCCGACAGCGAAGATAGACCGCCAGGTTTAGCGTACCGTACTCGCTGTACTGAGCTCGGAAAGGTATTAGATGATCTTCAATGCAAAACCGTGTTTGATTATTCTGTGGCAAAACGTTACTTCGCCAGCTCCTGGTAACCCCCCATTGACTAGGTACTTCTTGGATGGACACTTTCCTGCCTATATGCCGGAGCTTTCTAGTGGAATCGGAGAAAAAAATGCGTGTTTTGCTTCACATTAGCCTTCCTTACACTAAAGCTTCTCTCTCGTGGTTATCTAAAGGCTATTACGTAGCGAGTGATAAGCTTTTATGAGAGCCTACGACTAGACCATCTTGGCTACGAAAGGGAGTCCCTATAACCTGAACACGACAGCTAAAGATCACATATTCGTTAGGAATAAGTTAGTATATGAGTAGGCGTAACAATCGATACAAGGTCGTAAACGCCCTAAACGCTATTTTACGCATTGAAAGGGATTTTGAACTAACGCGGTCAGTGGCTTCTTTAAAGTTTAAAAGCACGCCCGAGCATGTAAGTACACTTAGAAAGCGGTGTTACGTTGCCGGGCACCTGCGGATCATGCTACTTGCTCCTGAAGGAGCGAGCCAGAATTGTGTGGCTGTGAGTGTCCTACCTACTTACGGCTGTCAAGTGTATAGCAGTATTTTTCAATCACGAAACGCTGTCATGTTTTGCGCAGCCTTTTTTTTTTTAGTAGATTCCATGCTCCGTTTGGAACGCAACTTCATTACATGGAGGTTCTTGGCATATGCTGGCGCCGCTTGAGGGGAAAGTTCTGTCTGCTCTTGTATACACCTACACAGTGACATTCGGACTTTGGCAACGAGTGCATATTCTTACACGAGCAATACAAACTTGACACTGTTTCTATGCAGCAGAAAATAACGTGGGCCTGCTAACCCGCCCGACCCTGCGAAGCCAACGGCGCTCTCAGTAAAAGTCAGTTCGTAGTGTGTTCAGACTGCGTGCACATGTCGAAGAAAAGCACAGTCGTATTCCTTACTACATGGTATATGCGCGTGCTTCGACTGCGTGATCAAAAAAACGTGGCTGAATAAGGTCATTTCGAGCATCAGTGTTTTCTGGTCGCACAAAAGTGCGAACCAGCCAGTCAGTAAGTCGCGAATGTAGTTTATCAGTTTAAAGCCTTACTTCAGGGACGAACGTTGTTATCGTATTGAAATGCACTGAGCCGACAGAAGTGACTTGTCTGCGCTTCGTTTCGCCGTGCATTTTTTTTAGCATACGTTACTTGTCCGGCTTGTCGCATTTTTCCTCCTTAGATGTTTTCTAAGTATGACTACTTTCAGTATGCGCTAGCTCTGTTACGACCATCAACTAAGCCTACCAACATTATGGGCCCTTTTCCTGAAAGCTGATGAATAGTGAACACGAAGCCTAGACAGAAAAAGAAGAGCACTACTCACAACTGAAGGTTTATTCCAGACATACGCTCGAATAAATAGGAAAACCAACCAGAACAAAATAACATCGTGAACATCACATGTTACTCAGTGAATCCCAATGATTTGGTCAAGAACAGATACTCCCAATCAAAGAAGCGGACGAAAGTCTGACTAGCGCGCTTATCTCCACTGATGCGCATATGGAAGGCTTCCATGAGCTCACGTATGAGTTTATTCCTGTGTCTGAATAGGATGATCGCTTTGTTGAAAAGCGGTTTGCACTGTATTTTCTTTTTCTTGTCATTTGTGCTACACGTGCGGCAATGTTTAGGGAGATTATCAAATCTCCCATGAGTAATCTTTGGTGTTCTCCTAATATTTCGTCGACGCACGACAAAAAAAGACCGCACGAAAGGACGGCACGACAAAGAAAAAATGAATGCAGCATCAAACACAAAACCCCTTTCATTACCTGTGCCACGGGGGTTGTGCACAAATTTTCGTTATCTTGTGGCGCACTATACATCGGCCAAGCTGGATGATGCGTCAACGAAATATTAGGAGAACACCGAAGATTACTCCGGGGAGATTTCCTTGATAATCTCCCTAAACATTGCCGTACGTGTAGGAAAAAGGAAGTGAGAAAGAAAATCCAGTGCAAACCGCTTTTCGACAAAACTACCGTCCTATTCATTCACAGTGATCAACTCACGCGTGAGCTCATGGAAGCCTTCCATATGCGCATCAGTGGGGATAAGTGCGTTAGTCAGATTTCCATCCGCTTCCTCTGATAGGGAGTATCGGTTTTTGACAAAATCATCAGGATTCACTGGGTAACATGTGATGTTCATGACGTTATTGTTTTGTTCTCGTTGGTTTTCCTATTTATTCGAGCATATGCCCAGAACACGAAGCCTCTTTTTTTCTTGGGCGTCACCAGAAAAGCAGAATATTGTTCTGCAATGATTAAGCATTTAATACCACTCCAATGTTTGTGAATGTTTCATTCCAATTTTTCTCGTCAGATACTGCCTGAAAGAAACCATGATTACTGAGGGACATCAAAAAACCAAGACAATGCAATTTGGCGTGCCCGCTTCAAACTTTAGGCTAGATACTTCTGGCATGAAACTCTGACTAAAGTCGCAAGTTACAGCGAAGCAGAGGGCAAACATAAGTAGTTTCGGGACAACGCAGATCTCATGTCAGCGCTTCTCTTTGGAGCATCGGGCAACTGGTAGCTAAATCGACCCCTGGTCTTCGGTGAAAAATCACTTGCAAATCTTGCTTCTGGAGTACGAGTCATGGTTCCAACTGTGACAGCTGAAATGGCGGACACAGCCCGCTCACAGGCATTGCATACCCTTTAACAGGTGTTTGTAATTTTAATGATGCATGAAATGCATCACTCTGAAGCCATCATTTCTTTTTCTGTCTCCAGAGCGTAGTCATTGCTTTTCGAAGCACTTGACCTCTCTGAATAATTTTTGAGCATTTAACCAGCAGTTGAGCGTGGAAGAGATCATTCGAATATTAAACTTACAGGTAAGCCTCCGTCACAGGCAATACGCTATTTCCATTGCTCTAAGTTTGCCAAGCTCATCTTTTTGCTTAACAAAAAGTCTGATTATCATACTTTTCACTTTAAACGTCTTCTCAAGTGCACAAAATACAGCCTCGTTGTTACAAGAAATCTAGTAAAACACTTTTCCAGAATTCTAAACATAAATTAACTGCTGTTTTTGTCTGACGGTATTTCCAACAACACCACATCAACCTTTGCAATACTGTCTTTCTAGCGTTAACAGGGACTCTCAGATGACTATTATCTAGCTTGAGATGAGGTACCTAATGTCGTATTGCGTCCATTTACAAGTGTTATTTCTAGGTATTCGTTACACGCGAGGTAACATTGACAGATCTTATTAGGTCCCATCATGTGCACCCATCCGATGTTTACAACTGGACCATGTCGCCCGTGTTCAGAGCGAAAAACATTAAAAAGGTAAAAGATGACATCACACAGGTAAAGGTCGTTCCTTGTGCCCCTGAACTGCCCTTTGCGAAACGAGTATTGTAAGAATCATTGAGCAGTATATGCTTGTTTTAAAACGTTCCGTCATGCTCGTCACATTGGAAGCTCGAACAATGGACATCAGTGGCTTGAAACTTCGTCGATTTCGTAGTTTTCTCAGTGCTCAGTGACAGGCGTTATCAGAAAGATAAAGCGTCTTCTTCTGTCATTTCGTACTGCCATACATTGTATTTAGGCGCCACAATCATTCTTCCATTTAGGCGAAGTACTTAGCTCACAACATAGCTTGCAAACAGCAAGTTTTAACAAAAGCTAGTCAGCTTATCAAAATGCTCGAAGCACGAGTTTCTCTGAATAAAATTGAAGGAAAATAAGGCCTGTAGTTGGAAGAAGTTTCTTCCAAGAGCTTATTATGTTGAGCGTGTATTCCTTGAAGGATGTTTAAAAACTCTCGTTCAGACATACAGCGACGACTTAATGTCGCTAGCCGGTCACCTTGCCGCACGCTCTTGCACTCTATAGCAATGCCACCAAACAATAAATCTGAGTGGGCCTAAAAATCCGCCCATACTATTTGCATTAAAAACTTGTTTATTGTGGCCCTGCAAATCGGCCGCCAAGAATTTTTCAAAACCATGTTGTGCAGGCGCCATCTCCTTCTCACCACGAAGCCAAGAGGCCTGCTGGAAGTTTGGACAAGTATAAAATTTTCTTTTGAACGAATTACAGTTTAGAAAAAGACAGCATGAACGTCTGAGTTCTGTTGATAGCACGTCAGTGGTTTGGTTTCAAAGACAACAGTGAGACGAAATGTAATTGTTATGCAAGTTTTTATACACTTTCTTCGCCTTGATCGGGAGTGCTACAGTCAATCCACTCTACGCAAAACTGCTTCACCATCCAGCGATGATCGCTTGTTACAAACGGCTCAGAACAGTACATATTCCATGTGCAGTAGTGTTAACATCTGCAAGTCGCTAGAGAATGAACCTATTCTTATTAATCTACAGTGTGTGTCACTGCCAGACAATCAAACTGAAACTGCTTTAACTCTCTTTTCACTTCTAATCGTATACTGACCCAGTATATTGGACTGGTATACGATTAGAAGTTCCCTCTAACGATACGTTGTTCTCACATGAAATTATCAGCCTCCACTTTGCAAGCTCTGGCTTTGTACTGCGGCATATAACATGTAAACGAGCCGATGCCTACACAGGCCAGCACTGATGTACGTAAGCGCCTCTTGACGAAGGATTAGAACCGGACTGCAATTCGATGAATGTAATAGAAAAATGCAAGTAAACAGTTCATAATGTTTGTGTACACGTTTTTGTAAAAAAATTAATCTAAATGGGGTCGCAATTTCGGCCTAGTTTTTACACTTGTTGGCTGTGATTTCGAATGGGTATTAAAAGGTGTGTCTATTGAAATTTAAAGCACTGTTAAAGGTCAACCTACCCTGGTCTTTCATACTTCGTTCCCTATGAACTTCTGTATCTTTATGCTTATGACTGGGCCTTACCCAGAAGTCCTATGAAAAACAACTACGTAGCACCTTCTCTTTTGCGCACCATTTGAAAGCTTGAATATCTTCTTGTTTACCTTTATCTGTTCTCACTCTTTATCTTCATTGCTCAAAAAACTCTTGTTTCATTCTATTTCTCCAGCGCTTAGTTTGTTTTTTAGAACATTTCTAGCGCCTTCACTTCCAACTGACATGAAACGACCTATTATGCTGAAGATCTCTATGAAAGAAGTTCGAAAGTGATTCAAAACTCCTACTCCCGTTGGACCCAGTACGCAGCTTCAACACTTTCCTTCCGCGGCTGCTCCACTAATTGCTGAAAAGTGCATACAGCAAGCTAATTTGTTTGAAAGCGACTCGTCTGTGTGATCCGCTGGTTACACACACGGCAGCGAAATGGAAGAAAATGGATACAAGCCTTACTCCGGCCTAGATAAATTTGTCTAGTAATCCGTACGAACTAGGCAAACGCTTTAAGTCCAGATGCTCGCACAGAAAAGCATCTGCACGAGATGTACTAGCTGTTTTCACTGCAGCATGCAAAATTTCACACCGAAGCTGTTTGTACGTCTATGCATGCAACATCAGTTTGTAATTCGTCAATGAGATAATCAACATTTGTTGATGTCGTGACTTCAAAAATAGTTTTTTTTCCTGTCGGGCAATGCAAGCAAGATCAATGCCATGTTGACAAGATAGACAGACTATCATGCTTCATCCGCACTCAAAGTAACTGCTTCAAAGCTTGCAGTTCTTCATTATGAAGTTTGAAACCTTACAGTGTACAAGGCAAAGAAGAAGACAACCTTTTGCATCCATCTTTCATGTTTCCTCTATCGCAGCGAGTTCTGCCTTGGTACTGAAGCTCATGTTTTCGATGCAACGCGTCCGGAAATATCGGTGTCCATGTAGAGATATTTTCTGGCTGTTCGCCACTGGACAGAATTGCCGCTAATATCTCTTCAGGGCATTAAATAATGACCTGTGTCGGGGCTCAAGAAGCGGCTTGCATTGACTGGTAGAGAGGACCCCACACAAAACGACACCCTTACAACGCTCAAGTGGGAGAGCACGTGAAATGTTAATTCTTATGGATGCGCATTGTCGAGGTGTCCCCCCAATTTCGCTCACAGCTCTCTATATACTCTATATTAGCTCATTAGGCTTGTCTCATTGCCGCTGGCTTGGCTTGGTTCATATCCGTCGTGGAGCCTTTCGCGGTTGTTTACATATGTACAGACCTCATGGTCGCTGCCGCGCACACAGTGGCACCATTGTCGCCTCCCAAAAGTCAAGCCTCTGAGGGCTTCATCCGCTTCCTCGCAGAGGCGAATAAATCAACAGCGCAGGCCACCGTTCGCGGCAGCTCTTGGCGGAAGCCACACTTCTCCACGGTTTCTAGGACCAGTTCCATCCCCACCTGGACTTTTGGAGTCACGGAAAGCAGGCACTGAACCAACAGAGCGTGCCACATGTCATTCACATAGTCGACGTCCTTGCCTGCTAAGTGATGGTCGAAAAACTGTCAGCAGGTCCATGGGACACTGGTACGGTCCTGGAGGTTTCCCGGACACGGTATGACTCAGAGATGGCGGTTCATCTTAGAGGACCAGAACGTTGCCACCCGTCCGGTGGCACGGCAGGTGGGCAGGCAGCCCGTAGGACCCAGGGGTCGTAGCGCGGTATGGGCGGCGCTCAGAAGCGGCCGTCAGCCGGCGGTGCGCCACCATGGTCCGATATCAGGCCCTGCGTCTCGGCCGCATGCAGGCTGTGCGCGGGACTGCTGCCGCTGTTGCTGTTGCTGCGTACCGCCGGCTGTCGCGGCTCCAACAGGGGCACGCCGTCGACCGTGGGGATCGGCGCCGACTCTTGGGTCTCGCGACGCACCTGCTCCAAGGTCTCTTCAGGCACGCTCTTCACGGCGGGAGCCACGTACAGCGAGTCTCGGGAAGAAACCAGCCGCGCACGGCGCACGATGGTGTGGTGGTGCTCGGGCGTGATGAAGACCTGCGCGCAGGAGTGCCACGGTAAAGTTCCATGGTGTAAGGGCAGTTCTAGCAAGAATTAGACGCAAACGTGCGTAACGCACCTGCCATCTGATTTCACAAGCACCCAGTTAAAGCCAGTGGACAATGTGAGGCGCAGTTAATACAAGCTGTAGTCTTAAGTATGCACAACAAACTAGCCAGCCATTGCGTATTATGTGACGTAAGCCAGGCTGGGCAGTGCTTTGTCACACTGGTGTAATGAAAACAAATAGGGTCTTTAAAAGCAACACTTCTCTGGACGTGGCCATCCGGTTCAGCGAGCGACAAAAATCAGTCCAGGCTACACCTCCTTCCTGTTGCGTTTACTCAGGAGGTAGCTCGGATCTTCCTCAGCGTGACTGAGCCGATTCTATGCTGCCAAGAACGATATTTCCGCTATGTACAGATAAGTGCCCTATTTCAGGTAGTCTATTAGTGCCATAAAATTTTCAGGAGAGTATGTTTCTTTTGATAAATTGAGCGTAGCCGCCCCCCATGATTGGCCTGAACTTCTTAATTTGATTTGTGGTACGTCGGGTACTATTATAGAAAAAAAAACTTCCTTAGATTACACCTGAATCTCCTGTTTTTTAAATACCATGATACCAGAACCTCGACTATGTTTGGTTAGCACCTTTCAGGAGCGATGTCGTCGTAAATTCTATAGGCCATGTCAATATAGACCATTGCTGTAAAAGTGCCACTAATCTGCACAGTTCATGTTGATAAGACTAATGACGGCATGATTCGTCGGTCTAAGATTCTCGATGACCAGCCATTCTAAAAGCCACATGATTACATTGTTAATGCAGGCTTCACGCAGTTCTATCCCCAACATATCTCGCCATTTATAATGACTGTTCCGCCAAAGTTGGCACAACGCTTATAAAAATCTGGGTTGCATTATCTCATTAAAAACTCTAGAAGGAGCAATCGATTCCCTCCTCGTGGCCTTACAACAATATGTTCAATCTACTACGCAGTGTCATTCTCGGCTTGGCGAGACTGACTTACCTATGCCGAATTCATCTCGAAAACGCGAGGGCATCTCTCGCAAGGCTCGTCACGCCGGGTAGCACCACGAACGACTTCGCAACACGTCTACCGGTGTCGTCGTGCATACGCAGAGATTGGCTGGCGAATAGAGAACTGCAACGTTGAACAGCCTTTCTGTAGCCAATCACAGCGCAGGAACAACGACATGAAAGTTACGTCACTACCTATTTTACCTTATTCCGCGCGCAGTTAGTGTCAAGTTTTTGGTTCAGCATCGCATCTCGTTAAAAAGGCCGCCACAGTCCACTAAAGATAAGTCTGCAATAAAGAGTAAATTGCTACGTTTAGAAAATATTTTACCTTACTTTTTTCTCCAAGTTTTTTTCCTTTCTTTTCAAAACCTGTGCACAAACAAGGGCTGGTATAAGTTTTGTGTTTACCACGCGCGATAAGGACAAAAAAATGAAGAGTCAGGCTATCACTGGGGACTTGCAACACAAAGTGTGGGTTTGAAAAACCACTGTCCGTTTAGCTCTGAAAAATAAAATGCTTTAAAAACGGACATCCATGACCCCCGCATTGCGCGTGTCCACAAAGGTTACACCAAAAGAACTGACAAAGAGCACTGTTCGCAACGCATCATTATGTGGGCGCCGTCACCATTATGATGAGGCGAAAAAAATAATAGCATGAACGACGGTAGACTGCACTACAGCTCACGTGGAGGCCTCTCCAGGCGAACGTGCTCAAATATAGGCGACAGATAACTACACTGTAAATGCCTCTAAGCTTTCAGCTTGAGCGTGAATTTCATTTCCTTAAAGGCTTGCCGAATCAGAGATTCTCTGTAAAGACGCAAGCAGGGTCAAAACATGCATCTACTTAGCAGATAAAGAAGTTTTAGGCGTAACGCTGTCTGTTAGAAATGTTTCAAAACCAAAGTATGCCCTCACCATAAGAGTTTGATATCTGCTTCTGACAAGGTTTTACATGCCTTCGAAACGACTGCCTCCCTAATTGGGTTTAACCTTGCATAGGTGTACCAGAATGGAAAGATAGGCGAGTTTGTATTTCAGTGCTTCCTGAGCGTGCACTACACAGAGGGACAAAAGCGCACCTTCACGGTTCATGTGTTGAATCATTCTTCTCTGTATGTCATGCTCATTTTGCACCTTTTTATACGAGCAGTGTTCTAAATGCCCCGTGCAGATACTCCGTCGCACTAATGAAGTCTGATTTTGGCTATTTCTCATCATGACTAACACGGAGGAATGCCACAGTGCTCGCCCGGATTTCTTGGCAGCCGTTCAATATGACCGTTGTATGCATACGTTTAGATGAGCTGTAGTCCTGGCACTGCACGACACCGTTCCATTTCGAGTTATTGATCAATTCGCTGTCGCCCTACCATATGCTAGCTATCCCGGCTAGCTCAGCTGGTAGAGAAACTGCTGTGGTGAAACGGTGGTCCCGGGTTCGAACCCCGGACGAGCATCAATTTCTCGTTAACTAGGTAGCGCCTGTGGAAGCTGTATAACTTTCTTTTGTGGCCGTACGGCAGCGCTTGGGTGGATGCCAATGAGTAATAATAATAATATGTTATTGCGGCCATTCAAAGAACTGTAAAAGGCTGAGGCCTCCTGAAGTGTCATTGCGCTTCAGGGGCAGCGCCTGGCAGGGAAAGAAAAACCACACAAAATACAGATAACAAAACGTAAAAGGTTATTATTTACTTACTACACTAGTGAATGCATCTTACGCGCGTGATTGTGCCTTTTTATGTAGAAATGAGTGCATGCACATTTTTGACAGCTAACCTGCGGACCATTCTGATAAGGTGAGGAAGAGCCTGATATCGCCTCACACGGGGCTGCCGAGGGCAGAATCCTGAAGCTAGTGTCTTGTAAGCGCCAATAGAACGTACCGGTTAGTCGCCTCTTGTATATCTTAAGTTCCCGTTCAGGCGCTTAACTCACACGGAGAACTCTTCCCTCACAAAGAGCGACATAACCACTACCAGGAAAGCTACCGCTGGGCTCAAGCTTGAAAAGTTTTCCACGTGCATGCGCAGTTAGTGTAACTTCTTGCCTGAAACTGTTACCGTCACGGCTACCGCGAATGCCAGTGGTATTATGCTCGCGTAGCCAGCTCCTGACGCCAGGGGTAGCGATGTTCGGTAACAGTATGCTGAAGCCACGGAGGAAGACTATATAGGAGTGGAAACTCCGCTGTCTGCAGCGACCGGGAAAGTTCACAAGCCCGCGGCGCCACTATCATGCTGGCGGCGCCTGGCGGCCTGGAAAGAAACTACTGAAATACGTCACGGCGTGCACGCTGAAGCAAACACCCGTTTCGTCTGCTTGTCGTCTGCTTTGAGCGCTCGTCGGAGCCGCCTGCCGGGGCGCTTCATTTTTTTTTCCCCTGCGGCTTCTACGAGGCGCCGCATGGCGCCGCCACTGCATGCGACCCCGTCGGTACATACAATTGTGACTTTATCTGGTCGCCTGCGCTCGCTCGCGTTGACGGGAGTTTCACCTCCTATATAGTCTTGCTCCGTGGCTGAAGCGAAAGATTCCCGCCATTGCACCAAAGCGGAACCAGAGCGGACAGGCCTTTACTGCATCCTACTACTACAGCTACTCGTCCGCCCTCGGCTGACCGCAGTGGTAGCATGCGAAGCGAAGCAGACCAACCTTGAGGAGGCAGAGCAGTGCGCCGACGGCGATGAAGAGCAGACCCACGGTTCGCGTGTGCGGGATGCTGGCACCGACCCCGATGAAGAGTAGGACGAGCCCTGCCACCAGCAACAGGGTGGCCAGGTAGATGAGCACGCGTGCCCGCTGCTCCTGGATGGTGCCGCCCCGCTCGCGCCAGCGGCGCGCCGCCCCTCCCACCGGCATCGAGCTGAGCGTGCTCAGGCTGTCCGGCCGGTGGGGCAGAGACGCCACGCTGCCCTGCCGGGAGCCTATGCCCCGGCCGCTCTTGCTGCGCCGCCGCTCGCGACGCACGGCTACCGCTGGCATTGCCGAGATCATGGTGACCTTGGCCGACAGGCGCTGCCTGTGAGGCCTGCCCTTTGACTCCTTCTTTCTGCAGAGGCCAGAGAAGAGGACACAAATCTCATCACTCTTTCGAAGTGCAGACATCGCGAAACTACGCAGTAAGAGCTGCCGGGCCACGAAATTCATCATCATCAGCCTGACTGCACCCACTACAGGGCAAAGGCCTCTCGCATGTCTTTCCAATTAACCCTGTCCTTCGCCAGCTGCGGCCACCGTATGCCCGCAAGCTTCTTAATCTCACCCGCCCACCTAACCTTCTGCCGCCCCCTGCTACTCTTGCCTTTTCTTGGAATCCACTCCGTTACCCTTAAGGACCAGCGGTTGTCTTGCCTTCACATTACAGGCCCTGCCCAAGCCCATTTCTTCCTCTTGATTTCGACTAGGATATCATTAACCCGCGTTTTTTCCCTCACCCACTCTGCGCGCTTCCGGTCTCTTAACGTTACACCTATCATTTTTCTTTCCATGGCTCGCTGCGTTGTCCTTAACTTAAGCTGAACCCTTTTCGTTAGCCTCCACGTTTCTGCCCCGTAGGTGAGTACGCGCAAGGTAGAGCTGTTGTACACTTTGCTCTCGAGGGATATTTGTAAACTGCATCTATGATCTGAGAGAACCTGCCATATGCTCTCCACACCATACTTATCCTCTAGTTATTTCCCTCTTATGATACATAGCGTAAAGATGGATTGCGCGAATGAGACAATCACATGAAAGAAGAGAGGACAAGCGCAAACTAACAACTGATTTATTCAAAGAACAGCCATTTAATTATATGCATGCCTTCGTCTTTATGTCGTGTCGTGTCGTCTTCTTTCATGTGATTGTCTCATTTGCGCAACCCATCTTTACGGTACATTGAACCAACTAGCCCAACAACGCATCATGCAATCACACATACCCAACAATTCTGGACAAAAGCATTTCTGAAACAGTTTATGAGCGCAATTTTTTATATATTGTAATATTTCACTATAACAATCAATGTGTCCGCAGATCTCCCGCCGTCAAGCTTGAATTTTTACGCGAGTAACGTTTTTGCTATCGTTGAAAGCGTTCCCCAATGGTTTTCTATGGAAGTCTTAACTTATCGATGCGAGCGTGGAAACGCTATAAAAGAAAGAGTTTGCTACACATTGGAAGAATGGGTCATTGCCTTCCGTATTTCTATACCAGTACACTAAAGTTTTCCAATATTGAAAAAGTTTTTGGCAAAGGATGTCGGACATGACTGTCTATGCATGGCCGGGATGATCTGTTTCGCCTGGAGGGCGGACGCAAAGCTCCGTCATGCGCGGATGCGCGCAGCCACCTTGGAACACTGTTAATAGAATGTTTTATCACTGTACTTCTTCATGAGCAGAGTTATGGCCGATATGTAAGCAGCAACAGTGTCTTGCATACTTTCTTGATTTGTTCAGACACGTCAAGTTAGTGTGGCCGTGTACGCAAGCTTGGAAATGTGCCTGTTAAGAGTACATGTTTTTGTGCGGCTAGCACCCATCCACTGAAGCTCTAATCTCCTATATGTTCCTATATGTAATCTCCTAAGACAGTGCGACACTCTCTCTTCTATGAGCGTGACTGAGCGTCCCTCAACTATGGAGCCAGAAACTTAATTGGATGAGCACCAGCTTGTAAGGTGCAAGTGCTCATCGCCCACTTAGAGGTCCGAGCAGCCGACTCGGCGGCCGCACTTCGTATAGCTAAATGACCAGCATCTGGCTGATAATATTGCGATCCAACGCCATCCGGCGCTTCCGTTATGAGAAAGGTTGGCCTTGTTTTCTTTCTATATGGCTGGCAGACGGCTTTTGCTGACCCCAGGCATGCAACACATGAGTAAACAAGCATGCGTGGGTTGCTGGCCACCCTGCCACTGATACACTTATCCTTGTGCAGCGGTGAGGATAAGCCCAGCGTATCCGGCTATATCAAGGTTTCCGCACCGACCTCCTCATCGTGGGGAAAATCTCTGCCATCAGCTCCTTCTAAATGCCGCATTATCGAACATGTATCTTCACCATTAAGGAAACGCCATCAATCTGACCTGTGGCAATTGCTCTTCACCTGAAACTGCACAACACGTTTTATTTGAACTTCGCCAATACAGATGAGAAGACACGTAAAGTGTTCAAGAAGGGGCTACATTAATTTTATTTGATGGGATTTTACCTGACCGACACAAGAGACACCGACCATACAATGTGTAACCAGAACGATTTTTTTTCTCCGTGTCAGATTATTGCTGTTTCACTCTTCTGTGAATAGGTATGCTATCCCGTCTTAAATCGCTCACAAGAAATCCCTGTTAGTTGCGCAAAGCTGCATATGGTACCTCTTTAATTGGCTCGCCTTACATGCTTAGCGTCATGTCTACTTGTGAATGTCAATGTATTCGGTAAGCTTGGCATGTGTACATATGTAAATAGAATTTTTTCCAATCAACCAGCACTATTAGGCAGGCTTGGCCAGCTTGAAAGGCGTGAGGTGAATGTTTCTCTTTACGTAGTTTCCATTATAAGCAGTACCTCTCTATACTGTTTCCCTTAAGTAGCAATTTATGGCACCTTGGGGATCTTTCTTCAATTGGTTCGCAGCGTTTAACTTCAGCTCCACAGTTCACGAGCAATTCATCAGTCTACTATTTCACACTAGCCGCATGCTGTTACTTCCTTTCACGGAACACCTTCATTGTGCTACGGGAGAGACAAATATAGCTACGGCTGATGGTGGACAGTAGCTATTCCTCAGATAGTTCCTATTTCATATCGGCCTTTTTTCTTGTGAACGGGTGCAAAGTTCAGCGAGCACCGCAAGCCTGATTCCTTGTGACAACGGAGAGGAACGACTACGAACCCCGACCACGGACCACGTCCCCGGATCACGCCACGCTCTTGATCTGCAGCCCGAGGGCATAGTGGAAGCGGTCACTTTGCGGCTCCATTAAAGCAGCCCGAGTACACGGTCTCTTTAAGCGGCCGGCCGCAATCGGGTCACGGCGGCGCCATCGATTGTGCTAGGCCCTGCCTCCGCTCTGGCCTTAACTTTGTCTCTTGCTGAGACGAGCCACGGCCTGCATCGCCGCCCCGGACACCACTACCCCGAGGCATGGCGGCAAAGGGCAGGCGATTGGTCAATATAGGAACAAGAACCAGTAGTGTCTATAAAAAAAATTCCGCCCACCTACCTGCACCCCCTCTCTGCCTCGCAAGCGCACACGTCATAGACAGTACGGTCTCCGGAGCCCAGAATACATTTGGCGCCAGACGCGGTCGTTCAAGTATTGATTGTGTTTAAACTTTAACGGATCGCTTGTCGCGACGGCAAGGTGCTTGCACCTGCCGACACTCTTACTATTGCTCAGTAAAGAGCCTTGCCCGAATTCGCTCGGAGCAATCTGAGCAGCGATTTCCTCGTTCGCAAATGCGAACCCGAAAGCGGAAACATTCTTGACTTTATGTGAAACGAAGATTTCATTTCTGGATTTCGGATCTCATTGCTTCGTTTCATTTTGACCTACATGACGGCAGTAAAATTGGGCGATTCGCAAATCACTTCAACGAAGTCTCTAACCCCGTTTCGCTCCGCCATTGATGAATTTTTCATGTGCAAGCACCCGAAATGCAGAGCAAATATGCAAATTTGTTACAAATTGCCTTCGACGGCCACTACACGAGCATGACTTCGCGGTCTGCTTTCACTTCTGTTTCTATGTACTGTACCTGTACCTGGCTTCTTTGCTGTCCGTGTTGTACTGTGCTTTGTATATTCCAGTTGAAATACACGCAGTAAACCTGCATTTCGCGCAGAGTAGCCTTAATTGTTTATGGGTTGTTGAAACCAGCACATGTACCTAACTGTACTGTTGTTCCTTAAACACTGTTACGAGTAGAAGCCTTCACAATGTAGGGGCTCATTCAGAGGTCTCGTGTCAGCTAGGAGTCGCTTGAAAGCCCAGCTTGAGAGAGAGCCGGGATGTCTTCAACGTCTTCAAGAGAACGTCTCCTTCACGTCTTCAACATCTTCGCTTCAACGTCTCCGCGGCCGTTACACTTTACCCCTGAGTAGCTGAAGCCAACGAGGCATGTCATGGAGTCTCACAAGAGGGATGGTCAGGTCCGTACAAGTATGAGCGAAACTGCTTGAGGCCGGAGGTCAGTGCAAGTCATTTATTCTGCGGTGACCAGGAAACTTTGCAGTAATTTTAGGGTCGCCATCACAACGCTAGCTTCGCCAATAAACTATTTTGACTATTCTGCTAGTAAACAGATCAAAACACTTCCAGAATGTAGGGACCGACGAGTGTTTCGAGAGATAAGAAAAGGGTGGCTGATTTTCCCATAAGAATACGTTTCTAAACTTGTCCGTTCGAGAGTAAGCACATCTGCTGTGGCGTCGTTATAACTTAGGTTATATACCTGCCCACCACAGTCATAAGCCTGCAGAATAATACTTACGACAGGTTCTAAGCAATAGGCCGAGCACAATTTCCGCGTATAAATGTGTGCAGCAGTTCTAAAATCTGCCCACTATCTCGACATATGGACGTCCTAAGTGACAGACTTCGGTCAACTCCACGAAACCCAATATTTATTCACATAAAATAACTTTTCTCACTGGTTCATAGTGGAGGTCTCGGCTTTCTCTATGCTACGTCGTAAGGCCCTCACTAGCCGATATACACATGAGAGACAATTTATATAGCACCTATGTTTGCCACTGTCCATTGTTCTTTCATTTCCAGAGCCAGTTCGTTGCTCATTCAGTTCAGTTCACCAGCAAGTCTTCTTATCAAAATCATGACAAGGAAAAGATGCGGCTATAGTTTTTAAGACACCTGCAATCTGCGAAGCTTCTTTTGTAGTGATTTGTTACTGATGGCAAAGGCATAATACCAAGACAGCAGCCATAACAAAGCCGTACCTTGATACGCCAGCTCCAAGATTACATAAATGTGCATGTTTGTGTTTTTTTTATTCTTTTCGTTGTCGTTTTCTTACTTTCTCTTTTTTTGCAAGGGAAGGCGTGTGGCCGCTTTTCACCAAAAAAAGCAAGGTTACTGAATTCCATTTTTCAAGCAGCAAAGTAATATATGACTGAATGGTTGGAAGTCACGTCCAGATCAATCTTTCTTGCCAGAAGCTACTGAAACCACTTAGGGAAAACTAAGAATATTTGGAAACAGAACAGCGCGCACTTTGACAGGGACTACGAGGAAGACACGACACAGACGAGCGCTGTTTTATCTGTTTTAAAATGACTTACCAACTCGCACAAGCATCCGTTTAAACGAACATTTGGGACTTTATTCGAGAATAGAGATATAGAGGCTCTTTAACACAGAACGTAGAAAATTTATGTGGTCTTTGAAAATCGCTCACATGCTGCTCTCTGTTAAGGAGGGGATTTCTGGAAAGAAAGGCAGTAAGCGAATGATGCCAAATTAAGATGTATAAAACAAAAAAACTATGCAGTCGCTGGACTGGGGTGAGCACATATCGAAGGGGAGTGTAAGATGGTTTTAAAGTCAGTGAAAAGGTCCAGTTTTCTGCAGATTGATAGACGAAAGTTTCAGTTGTCAGGGTTAGATACAGGCTTAGTGGTTTAAAAGCTAAGACATTTCGGAAGTCTTGCTGGTGTTTGATCCAAAGCTATTCAGAGATGCAGGAAAGGCAAAGTCACATAGTGAATGATGTTCCTTCCTTGTGGTATTTTTCGGCAACGCTCTCACAGTTTCGGCGAGATTACTTCCTTAATGGCTTTCTCAACTCCATCTTGAAATGGACTCGAATCGCCAGAACCCTTTCACATCTCTTGGCTCGCTTCCAGGCCGACACTTAACAGGCCACACTAAAACGTGATTTCTGTAAAGAGCCCATTTCAGCGCGCAAGACTGTTCGTAGGCGACGCGGCTTCATGGCGCACATGCTATGGTTTCATTTAATTCAATCTTATTTACAATGTAAATGCAAGGAAAAGGTGTCGCAAAGCATACTAAGCATACGTCCTAAACAGCAACAGAACAAAAAATAACGGCAGTAGTGTGAAAGATGAGCACTACAGGCGCAAGAGCCCTGACGGCTTAAACACAACACATCCAAAGTAGCTACGTAAGCCTCCAATAACGCTCGACGCCAACTGCACCGAGTTCAGTGAGGCGCATTTCGTGAGATAGCCCTTGTGTCGTTATTGTTACAGCTAGCCTAATCTCTGCCTCGCTGCCGGGATCAGGATTGTTTAGCGAAGCGGCTGATTAGAGGAGGGATTAACGCCAGAGTCGCAGCATCGTCTGCGCTCTGTCGACACTAATCTCGACGGCTGGACGGACCTCGACCGACGGTGTGCGGCGACCGATTTTGGTCTGACCGACTCTACTAACCCAGCTGAAATAGCACGGTGATAGCGGTGATTGTAGTCGGCCGTCTATGCCTAATACTCTGGAAGTGTACCCTCCTTCGTTATTACCACCCCTGCTTCGCGGGGGTTCGAACGCTTGCCCGGCATCCAGTAAAGCAATTTTGTCAGAAATACGCAACACAGCCGCGCTGTTTTTGTCATGCAGCCTCGAAAGAAACAGCATAATTGTGTTGACAAATTATAACCATGCTGCCTCTTTCTGACTGACGACGAAACACTACTATACGGGGCATAAGTACCAAAACTCCACTCCAAGTTCTGAACCGCGCCTAACTGCATGCGGTTGCCACCTCACGATGCACTCCTGGTGTTGAAATCGGCGCATTGCGCTTGTCTCGGCACCAGCAGTGCATCGTCGGTTGACGCCCGTATACGCATATACACAAATACGCAATACATATTCACAACGCATATACACAAATATACACGCATATACAGTTGGCAACATATAAAGCTTCGGCGAGATTTTAAGTGAGGACTGCAACGCTCTTGGAGAGGTTGGCTGAGAATATGGAGCGTTAAAGATTTTCATGTGTAATAATTCGCTGATCAAGTTCAGAATCAAGCAAAATAAGTGAACAGCAGTTTATATTCTTGCAGCATTAAAGTGATAGTCCTTTACGCTAAAAATAAAAAACTTGACATTTGTTTGCTACATAATAAATGGCTTCTTTCAGTGGCGGTGACTTCATGAGGAGAGTTCTTTAAAATCTCTCGTTGGGAGGCAGTCTGGTCAAGCCATAATTGCCCTTGAAGAACATGTTTCCAGGGCACACAACAAACAAACAAAAAAATAAAGGAGTGACGGCGTGGGCGTCAGACCAAGGCAAAATCATAACCTGCAGAGTGCGAACACTGCCATTTTATTCCAACCTAAAATTGCGCGGTTGCAGTTTCTGAATTTTTGTCTCAATTTTCGGGGCGCCCTCTGCATGAACTATGAATGAACACTCCGACACTGGGCTGCCTGCTTCTCAAGCTTAGACGGTCTCAGTCTGCAGTGGTTAAAACCGAGACTGCGTCGTCCGTGTCACAGACTACGTTGTCCACCCATGCGTACGCGTTGATTGCAGGCTGGCCGTTAATTTACGTCGAGTGAATGAAACTGGATATGTTTCCGGCGGTTTTATGTAAGACTGGGGAGGCCGCGGAGCAGCTGTATCGACCGGTCGTTCCCGGGAAACAGTCAGCCGACGTGCCGGCCGCTTGTCGGAAGTTCCTGAAGGACGCACCCACGCGGAAGACGCGGATCACGTTCCCCTCTGTTGCGATATATATATATATATATATATATATATATATATATATATATATATATATATATATATATATATATATATATATATATATATATATATATATATATATATAACGACGTCGCTGTCTGCCTAGACGTCGCAGGCACGTATGTGTGCAAACATCCGTATTGAAACTTGCCATGACAGCCACACGTAGAACATAGGGAATGCGGGCTACGCATAATATGGATAATATGGTGGGAAAACTGAGTCCTCTCAGCGGGTTTTCCGTATGCTTTCCATATTATTTCCGCACGACCTCCGCACGACGCGCATGACGTCACACGGACGTCAGTTCGTATTTGGCGCCGACATGCAATTCGCCAGAGCGATTACGAGAGTTGCCGTGTCTGTCGTATATTTTTTTTCTCTCCGCGACCAAACAGTCCTCAAACAAGTGCGACTTAATTGAAGCTGCGTGGTGCGAGAGAAAATCGTCATAGATGTGCCCGATGTTGAAAAAGTTTCGGTAGTACTTGTGCAAGTATTGAAGTGAACAATAAGTTCCACTTCTTGCACTTGAAATTTACCTATTTAAACTGGCGCAGCAGCGCCATCGGAGCACATCAAATCTTTCCTGACCGCGAAGATCTAATTCTTAGAGCTAGTTCTGCATTGGATGCAAAACCCCAAACTATGCCATTGTTTTTCATGGAACTTGCAGTTTACATTACAAGCCGCATACTATACCACTTCATTCTCTTTTCTGGTCCGAAGTTTCCTATTACAAAGGCTAACACTCCGCGCACGCTCGTTTCATATGCATTGCATACTTCGCTATCTTTGAATAATGAACTTGGACGTTAGGAACAAAGCTCGTATTCATTAAACGCTAAACCCCATTCCTCGAAACATCAAAGCCAAGTATCCATGAGACGGGCCCAGGACTGTCATCGTTAATAATTCTGGCTTGGAGTACTTCATAAGACGCAGTCCTTTCTGTAGAAGAAAAAAGGAACATGGTTTTAAACAAGAGACAAATTTCTGCCGGGGCAAGTACGACCGCCTCCATGATTGTGTACATGGCAAATAAATAGCGCAGGGAAAGGCTGGATGGGAAGGTAGCGCCAGTAAAAAAAAGTAGTAGGGTTTTAAAGTAGTTAAACCGAGTACGCGTGCAAAAGCATGTTTTTAGCGTGGTTGGCTCATGGTTTTGCTTTTCTGAATCGACGGCACGTGGCAACGATGTCAGACTCAGGTTAAGCTTTGGACGAGGTTAAGCTGATCTGATTTTGATTTTGATTTAGAATCGACGGCACGTGGCGACAATGTCAGACTAAGGTTAAGCTCTGAACGAGGTTAAGCTGATCTGATTTTGATTTGTTTGCGCCGCAGATGGAATTTGATGTAGACGTGGGTGTCCAATGCACATCGCGAGAGCGTGTTTCAGTTTATCACTAGGCGTGGTCGGCTGTGGCGACAGAACCGTGCCCTCGTGCAGTGGCCAGCGAAGCTCATCTGTTCGCGCCGCCGCGGTTTTAAAACGCAGTCGCGGTAATTATTTTATTTCTGCACAGGCTGTTGCTGTGCTAGGTTATACCATGGTCGCCATCAAGGTCGCCCTCCCACTGGCTACAGCCGACGTGACGCTCCTCCGAACTGACCCGAGCTTACCCGAGTTACTCCGAGGCTTCACACAAGATTCTTAGTTGGGACAGTGTTATGTAATTCTGTTGCACTAACAAAGTTCAACATATTGTCACGAAGTGGCGACTGCAGTCCAGAGAGCAGAAAGGCTGCGAAAATGGTGTCTAAACAAAACTCTTTATTTGGGCTGACTTGCGCCCTTAATGAACTGAATCACTCGGCGGTGGCGTAGCAACAAACTGAAGAAGTTGGAGCGGAACAGCGAGTGGAAGAAGTTGCAACAACATACTGAAGAAGTTGGAACAACATACTGAAGAAGTTGGCACGCCAACTTCTTCAGTATGCATATCAACCAACTGGCCCAACATTCTGCTCTGCTACGCGTAGCAACAAGCGTGCTCGGTGGTCGTCGAGCAGAATGCCCGCCGCTGTCGGCCGTGCTCAATTTAAAGCTGATAGCGAACTTTCGAGGTAAAGCGTGCAAAGTTACTAGAACATTCTGGAAGAACGTAGAATCAGCTCTGCCTGGATAAGATAAATGGAGATAAATCTGGGCGCCTCTTGCATGGCAAACAAAGCGATAAAGCGGAGTGCCGTTAGCTTTGAAGAATGAACAAACAAACAATGCAAAGATTCGCGGCAATATTTTGTTTACCCTAATTACAGTTGATGCATTCATAAAAGTAAAGCCATTTTATACAGCACGAGAGTATACAGTTTGCAACTGTAACAATTGAGGAATCTTTTTTGGAGTAAATTATGTCCGAGCTGACGTCTTTGTATGTAGTAATTAGAAGCGTTGTTCACTTGAACTTCATTGAGTATGTTACCCCATAAAAACTCTCCAGGGCCCGCACATAAGAGCCATGTATGTTCTGCAGGCAATATTAATGCATGCCCATCTAGCAAGGGGGATGTAGGCCCACACCACAAGAGTTACGTGCGCGCATCCCACTCGAGCAAAATAGGCCAGCCCCATAAGAATTATGTGAGCTCGCCTTACTCGATCCATGCAGGCACACCTGAGCAGAGTCATTATACCCCACTCAATAGGAAAAGGCAGCCCCATCCCACACCCGCCATGTATTCCCAACCAGGAAGGTCCATGTCGGTTCATCCCACAATAGTCATTTGGCCCTCACAAGAGTTATGCGGGCCCGGATCTACTATAACCACGTGAGCCCACCCTACAAGAGTCATGTCATATCCCTCCATAAGAGCCATGCAGCCGCACACCATGAGGTGATGTAGGCCGAGCCCACAAGAGGCATGTCAGTCATCCCGCAAAGGAACATATAGGTCCACCCAGCAAAAGCTATGCAACCGCCATTCCGCAAAAGCTAACTAGGTCTACCCAACTACATATATATGGACATAACTCCCAGATTTAGGGGCATGCGAATGTTAGAAATTTCGAATACCGAATCGAATATTCTCGTATTCAATTATTCGAACAAATCAAATAGTGTATGTGCAGAATTATTTGAAACGAATCACCGTCAAGTTTTCTAATAAGTTTCGAATAATTAGCCTGAAGTTTCAATAATGCCTGTCGTATTTTTCTTCCACGGCGATTACAAAAACAGGGACCATACACGCCGCGCACATGCTGCCGCAATATATGTGCGCGGGACGGAAGGTTCAGTGCCGCGGTGGGGCTCATTATTGTGGCTGTGTTCAAGAATATAATACATGGCCTCAGAGATTGGAGGCGACAGGGCCCAGGCAGGTTCAGCAAACCCGTTCTTTATCCCTGACCTCGGAGGCCATGCCTCATGCGTAGCTCTCGCACATCTCATGAACTGAGATGCGGCGCTAATTTATTACCTTCCCTTATTAACAGCAAAGGCGCTTTTCCTTTAAACACCGCATGACAGTGATAATGTTAATACACTGACTGCGTGTTGCGAGCATCCATATTGGGATCAGTTTTACGTCCTTCAAAGGCGTATAGATACCTAACTTTTTGGTGCGTGCTTTCGTTTTTTTTTTTGTAATGATGCATAATGCATTATTATACATGGATTACCACCTGGTATTCTCCTACGACCTCTAAATAATTTATAATGGCATTTCTTTCTCGTGCTGTTTTGGTTTCGGTTTCAACAGCCCAATGAATACTGTGACGTCAACGTGTACTTACAGGCCACGTGAGACAGAAAAAACTGCAAGATAATGGCTGCATCCAGGGGCCCACCCAAACATTCTATCCATTAAATGTTTTTTCTCTCTCTCTCTCTCTCCACATTCGTTGTCATTCCGGATCTTGAGGAAGCCTGGATTCACCACTGCAGTAAATTAAAACAATGAAGCAGCATTTATATGGATGTTTTTTCATTCCTCACATGACACAAACGCACTCTTTTACGCCAAAGCCATCTTTAAGCTGATTAAACAGAAAAAGCATGACAGAAAAAAAATTCATTATATATTATTTAGCGGTCATAGGTGAATATCACACGGTGATTAATGCGTAATAGTGTCTTCCGCATCACTGCACAGAATAAAACATGCCACTACATTTAGATGTCTATGCTCCTTTAACAAATGAAGCTATAAATATTCGACGAGTAGCGAATATTCGTCGAACATTATATTCGCATTCAATTCGCTTTGAAACTAAGCTATTCGTATTTGATTCGGTTGCAAAGCTATGCAATTCGTATTCGATCTGGCTTGGAAAAGTGCTATTCGCAAACCCCTACCCAAAAGGCATGTAGGCCCACCCCTAAAAAAGCCGTATAGGCTCTTCGATCAAACGTTTACCTTCTCTATTCATGCGATCTGTACTGTGCAAATCTGTGGAAAAAACGACTAAATATATAACAAAACATGCATCCTTCGCTGGCATGTTCCGAAGGCGCTTTATGTACATGGCATTGCAAACCACAGGGCGCTCCATACGTGACTAAACGGATGGCTATGATGTACTCAAGAGATGTATTCCGAGCCCGGACAAGCACATATACTCATCAGTATTGCCTTGGCGACTCATTGCTCGCGTGTTCTCGCAATATTACTCCGCGGTCTACCGGAGGAGTGATCGCCCCAATCGATTCTTGTTATTTCCCTTCCTTTATTATCGGCGCCTTCTCTGCGGGAGGCCTCTGCGGCACCGCCATAGCCTTAGCATCTCACCGGGGTGTCCACAGATGCTTTTGATATAATATGCTGTTATACATGAATGATGACGATGATATAACTATCGACAAGTAGGCCTAGCGCGATCAATCCACCCCGCACCACGGCCCGTATCGTTGTTCTCCTTCTCGTGGTATATTCCAGGGCTCCGGCCAGTCAATTCCTTCTCTTCTTGTACTTTTCTTCTCTTTCGCCTATGTGTATTTCTTCTCTCACGCCTACCTCGATAGCATTTCAGTTCTTTACAGGCTACTCTGAATACGAAGTGCAAAAAGGTTTGCGTTAACAGCGGTTTCACTTTCACCAGCGCTGCACTTCTGTTTCTTCCTTTTCTTCCTGGTAAGCTTGGACAATATCGTGGAGGCTTCCACATAGTCGAGCACATATTGTAGGCTTCGCATACACACGACAGAAGATCTGCAGAAGCCCTAGATATCTGCTCCCCGATTGCTCCATTGTGACAGTCTCGGATGGACGGTTCCTTTTTTTCGGTATGGTCACAAATTCACAACAGAAAAAGTGGTAGGGCTTCAACGCAGCTGAACCGAATAGATGTGCGAAAGCATGTGTTCAGTCTGGTTGACTCAAGGTTTTCCTTTGCTTAATCGTCGAGACGTCTAACGATGATATTAGTTCTATACTAGTATTAGTTGACCAAGACGACGGAATGCAATGCACAGTGCGAGAGGGCGTTGAAACACGAGGCATTACCAGTTCCGGTGATAGCACGGGGCTTTCATGCACAGGCCAGTGATGCTGATCTGTTCGCGCCGCCGCGGGCTCGAAACGCGCTCGCGCCATATTGATTTTGTTTATTGATTATTCAAGGTCAAGCAATAGCGATGAAACTGCTTTTGCATCTTTGAACCTGAAGTAGAGCTTTTACTCTAAAAGCATGCCTCATATTTTGACAAGAAAACTTTTTTTCATCGTCTTTACTACACTTGGACAAAGTATACTATTTAGACGTAAAAGTTCCTTCATGACCGGCGTCGGAAATGCATTCAATACGTTATTTGCACTATCATGATTTAAAACCAGTGATGACTCCAATAGGTGGTTAAATAAGTTAGAATCTTTTAGTACATATTTATTTTGTGCGTTAAGACGTTATTTTTTTGCTTAGTCTGCACCCAATAGGAGTTTCAGTTAATTACGTCATGGCTTGCAGCGTTCCTCATCTGACCAAGCAAAAAACAAGAATGGCGCTCAGTGATGTCGCTGCTTTTTGCCTTAGGAAAACACGAGGGGAACCGTCCAGTAAACTTTAAAGCCTTGTATATGCAATATATGGGCTAAAAAATACAAAACACTATAACATTGCCAGCATAAGGAGAAAAAATAACCTACAGAAGACTTTACGGCACTGGCATCCTGCGGTTTCCCTTAGCGGAGGCACAGCGCTTGCTTTTCATCGCGTCAGTTCTACGCGGACAAGCGTCCCACATATTAGCCGTTACCGTGGCGTCAAGTGTAAACAAGCCCTCGGGGTGTAAAACTTCCAGAAGAATGCGCGCTTCGAGATCTTAGCCCTATAATTATTGCGCTTCCACTAAAGCACTTGCGTGTCGCAAGCAAGAGTCAGATGCCGCCTTCAGCGCCTCAGCCGGAGCCAAGCTGCCTTATTTTGTTGCTTATGCTTAGACAAGCTTTCTTAGCCCGGGGCAGAGTTCCACTTTTTCTGGATGTGTACTGTTTATAAGCGCACTTGTTGGCGCAGCACATGCGCTCGTGTGTTTTCAGTGTTATCATTTGCGCCAAGGCATTATAATACTATTGCGGGTACTATCGGGGACAAAAGTGTCCAGGACGTGAAAAAAGTCCTTTTAGTGCATATGTGTCACGTTTTTCAGCAGTCACTTGATTTCACTACCACAGTAAAGCTCACTAGCCCTGCTTTCATCCCTACAAGCGCGGTCTAAGACCACCGATTAGTAACAAAGTTATAGCCTTCTGCTGCAGCTCTTGCGTCCTGGAGACTTGTGTCCCCAATAGTACATTGGATGATGTCCAGAAAAGTGCCGCACGTCATTCGGTTCACGACCTGTTCACCGCGTTTACAAGGATGAGGTCGACGTAGAGTTCTTGCAAGAAGCCAGGAACAAACCGATACATTTCAACCAATTTCTCATTGCAAGTTCGCTTTGGCCAAAACACCCACGTTTCTTCTTCTCAGCGTCCTTATGTGTAGTGCCGCTCCGCAGGCCAGTGGTGCACACGAAAACGTTGCGATTGGTGCTGTGAGTGACGCGTTTCCTACCGGCCTGCCCCACCGTCCAAGAGAGCGTGCGAAAGAACAGAGGAAAGCTCTCCACGCGTTAGTCTCGGCCGAAAGTAAACATCATTTCTACCTTTTTCGGCCCGCCTGCCAACAGAGGCGGGGACAATAGATGGCGAGGGTCTGCTCTCGGGAAAAGGGCCGCAACACAAAAGGCTGACCACTCCCTCCCTTCTGGACCCGATGCTGCCCGGCAAACCGGGACCCCAAGCAGCTCCTTGTTGCCGTTGGGAAATTGCCGCTTCAGAGATGGCCCTTCGATTTCCCGTCAGGAGTGTCTCCTCCTGGGAATGTTCTTGTTGGTATTCCGCAACGCAGTGGCGGGGTTATCTGGACCAGCGTTTATATGGGGTTCGTCGCAGAGTTTGAGACACGCTTACGCCAACGAGTGATTTCTTATTGTCGCCACCTAATATTTCTGCACTGCGTAAAATAAACAGCGCGATTTATTTCTACTATTCGAGCTGGACAGCTCAGAAGGGTCAAAAAAGATGGGCCTGAAAATGAAAATTACCTGAGTTCAGACGTTAAAATTCAAAACAACTGACGCATGCCAGTGCCTCCTGCCGCGGACGACGAGGCGTCATATCGGCTGCCTTTCTACATACCGTTCAGGAAGTGGCGCACACGTCCAACAATTTCGGACAAAAATTTTGAAAATTGGAGAATTGTAAGATACTTCTACGGAAATATTGAAGATAAAGGTCCATTCTTCTGATATGCAGCAAAATCTTTGTCCTAAAGTGTTTCCATCGATCGCATCGAACATTTAAGACTCGCATAGAAAAGCAATGGGGAACGCTTTTGACATGAGACAAAAACATTAATAGAAAAAAACATTCAAGACTGCCGTCGTGTGATCTGCAGTTAAATTGACTGTTATAGTAAAATCTTATATTATATGAAAAATTTGCATTTTTAAAAGGTTTCCCACTCAAAAATGCGTTCTGAATTGCCGGGTATGATTACAACTCTTGTTCATAAAGGGTTGGACTTGCGATTGTACTAAAGGTAAAAAGTTCGAAAAAGCTTTTTTCCTTGCGTATTATATTTGTATATTGGTGCTCGGACTGGCGATCATTGCTCGAACTCAATAAATCGTTCGTTGTCCGGCCATGTCTCGTTAAGCTACCACACTACTTCTCAGGTGATGGGAATGTTTTTTTAACGCTCAACCACCAGTATTTACTGCCGCAGAATACATGTACGTTAGCACTTCATCGCCCAAATAAATAAGCCAAAGAAGGCAGAAAGACAAGCCACGGATGCCGCAATCAAGTTTCATGCATGTACTTCTTCAATGAGAATAAAGAACAAGATAGCGCACGCCAACCTTATTAGCACGATAGTAAAGATGTAAAAAAATATCGTTGTTCTGAGCAACTCCGTGCACGTGAATACGGCTAATATGAACGCTGTCGGCCTTCAGACAGAACAAAACCGTAATCTAGATACGCACCGCATTCACTATGCAAGTTTGCAAAGATCGAGCTTGCAAACAAGCTAACAGGAACAGAGTCAGTTACCAAAAAGTAAAGCGAGTAAGTATTACATTTTACAATACACTAAAGAAACTTACAGCAGGCTTTCACTACATTACATTAATGTCGTATTATCTGTCACTGCCTCAGTGGATGCTTTAGCCACAAATGTATAAGTGACCACTACATTAGTGACTATAGCAGTAACTACGAGCAGTATGTCACTAAACCGTACTGTCGCTGGACAATGCACTAGTAAGCAGTGTGAGCGCTGCAGGCTCGGATTGTGGAAACAGCATGCAAAAACACATAATCGGTTATCGAAGCCAACAAGAAAGGTTAAAACCGTTCAAAGGATCATTAATATTTTTTCACCGAAATGAAAGGTGTGCACACGTGTCAACAGAAAGAATAAGACGTCGATATTAAGACTATGGACTGCGTACAAACATCTTTTTTTAGATTGGTGACATCCCTAGACCATTCATGCCTTATTCATCTTGCGTCTAGCAGTTTTTCATGTGTGCATGTTAACCAATAACTTAGCTTATTCCTTCAGCAAGTTTTAACTCCGATTTTTCCAACATTCCCCTGCAGAACTTTTCGGCATAAAGTAGAACAAGGCTACCGAAAAACAATCTCTCAGAACAGTTCACAGAAGCAACAATAGGCTCTTGAGGGTCTGCAACTATTGCAGATTGAGGGACTTGTTAAATCTCCCAAAAATTGCTGCGTAGACTGGTCCATACACGTTACAAACGCAAAAATTAGCAAAATTCACCTGTAGTACAGTAAATACCTAGCGTGCTATTAGTTGCTAGCTTAGTGCTAGCAGAGAAGAATGCTGCAGTTTTCTTTTTTCTTTTTCAAAACATTGGCATCGAACAAAGCTGCTTAACTGTTTCAAGCGTCATTGACGATTCTATTGCGAAACTTTCGTAGCTAGTAGAAAAGCTGTGCTTCACTTGGTTTCACATTTATGGCACAGTTCGACTTTTGCCTGTCCCTTAATGTTTCGATGGTATTATCAGAAATCTAGGTCGAATAAGCGATGTCAATGTAGTACATAGGGCGATACTCCAGTCTATATTAGCAGCTGGTGAGGCGAAAACAATGGGCGCCTCAATGTTTTTTTTTATATACAGAACAATGGTTCGTGCATTGCTGTCTCACGCCGCAAATTAAGAAAACGTTATGGGTCTCTGTAGTCCTTGCAAATTAATAAGTAAAATATATATATATATATATATATATATATATATATATATATATATATATATATATATATATATATATATATGAATACTAAAGACAAGCCTGAATTATTCGCTCGTGCCAGCTTTTTCGAGCAAGGTGGCACGAATATGTGCCATCCAATAAGCACAGCATAGCAACCATTTTTCTTATTAAAGCTTTTGATTCAGCAATTCTAAGCAAAAGTATTCTAAAACGCACTAGGAAAAAAATGAGCTAGTTTACAGCAACTAAATAACCAGTGGCTGACTTTCAAGAACATTGAGAAATCGATCAATGCGCTCCAGAGGAGCAAACTTCAGTGCGGATCACTCCTCATATGAAAATACGCGGCAGCGGTTTCGCCCGTCAGCTTCATCGCGTGGAACACCACCACACATTCGCTATGCTATTTTGGCAGCAGTTCGTGTTCACATAAATATTCTTCACGAATTCCTTGGTCTTCCTCCAGGCAGCCGGTTTCATCCATCATGTGGATTTGACGGGTAAACCGGCCAGTTGACAGGCGGTTCAGAAATTCATAAAGAATTTATATTAAAGTTCAATCATATATATATATAGTGAGATAGAGAGAGGATAGAGTGCAAAGACTCTGAAGTTCTCTTATTTACCTCCACCCCAATACAACCATCGCCCACAGATATCGCTTGGAAGCAGTGGAAAATGTTCAGAGCACAAACTTATGTGCATAAAATGCAGGTGTTTGTAAGAAGGAGAGTGTCTATGAATAAATGGAAGTGCGCAGCTCTCAATCGCAGAGAAGCATCGGGCGCGGATGGCGTCTCCGTTAAGGTTCAGACCTTCAACGCCCTCCCTCGGCTGACAGATGATGTGTCTTCGTTTTTTATTGATGCCCAAAAAAGTCGCTTACAACGTCACGTATATCCGCATCTTCCTGTTCGGTCACC
Organism: Amblyomma americanum; assembly: GCA_030143305.2. Classification (NCBI taxonomy): domain Eukaryota; kingdom Metazoa; phylum Arthropoda; class Arachnida; order Ixodida; family Ixodidae; genus Amblyomma; species Amblyomma americanum. The sequence goes on from JARKHS020003516.1 coordinate 177,905, forward strand.
GCTCAAGTGGTGTCTGGGGCTATCCATTTTCCTCTTGATTTATCTTTTTTTTCCGCGCCGTAGTCACGCTTCCACGCCCGCAGTCCTCTTTTTTGCTCAGTGTTTCGTTTGTTTGTTTGTTTGTTTTTGCATAGTTTACTTTTTGGTTGCGTTCCCCTCCGACAGTATTACCTCAATTTATTCTTCGTATAATCGCTGTTTTGTGTAAGTTCTGGTTTTTTTGTCGTTGTCCAGGCACGTCCCATGCCAGAGGCCTTCCTATCGTCGATAGCTTATCCATCAAACCCATCACGAACAGCCGACTTCCACCATTACTGCGAGCGAGATAACGGGGCATCCCAAACTCAACAACCTCGCGAGGTCTTCGTTGTGCTGGCGGGCCAACTACGCGCCAAGCAAAGCGGTATTTCGGGGAAAGTTGCGTCTATGAACGGGAGTAAATGGAGGATAAAAGCGCTCCACGGCAGTTGCCGAAGCACAGCAGACCATCGGCGTCATCGATCGACCAACCCTCTCGACTTAAGGCAGGTTCGTGTACGCTTGAAGGTTCTGCAAAGTACACAGCCTCCGGCACGAAAATTTGCCCTTTTTTTCGCGTAAACAGATCCAAGCTTCAATGCTTTGAGAGCTGAAAAATTATAATGGTAGCTTTCACGAAGTTCTTTCTGAGAAACGATTTGGAACCCGACCGCGGCGCTGCGTTTTTATGGAGGCAAAACGCTAAGGCGCCCGTGTGCTGTGCGATGTCAGTGCAGGTTAAAGGGACACTGAGGAGAAATTGAAGTTGGCTTGTATCGATAGAACACCAGCTCCTGATCACAATAACGCCGCTCTTATTGAAAACAAAGCTCTTGTAAGGTAGAAAATAGCAAGAACCAAAATACAGGTATCGCCACCACAGGCCAATCTCGCAAGTACAAGCGTTGTGACGCCATAGGAGAAGAGACGCCACCTTGGAGAAATTTTCTATCCTACTTGGTTTCGCGAATCTCTGAGGCTGACAAAGGTACGTTGCGCAGATCAATATTGAAGTAAGTTTTGTTTTAAAACCAATAGTGCACTTTTATCACACAAGGAAGGCAGGAAATAGACAACCTGAATGTTGGAAGCAAAGAAAACGGATGCTTGGCGGCGCAACAGGCGGCCAGGAGAGTTTCGATTTTTTATGGCGCTTCGCGTCTATGAGCTTTGCGTGCCCCGTGGATTTGTTTTTGACGCGCTTCGATTTACAAGCGCCGAACAGCACAGAAACTCGAAGTGCCGTTCAAGTGCTAGTTAATTTTTGAAGGAGCCTGTTAAGGCTTGTCAGATGATCGCCACGGTCGATGAAAAGCTATGATGGCACGATGGTCGGTGATCGTACAAGGCAGCACTTGTGTATTCGCACGCTTGCCCGGCGAAACATTCCCGGCTGTGCCAGTCAACTTCAGACTACTTAACGGAAATCGTTTATTAGGGACGGCTGACAAGGTACAAGGCAGTTCAGAAAAATTGCTGATGGCCTAGCTCTGTTAGGCCAGGATTTACCTAGCGAAAGCGCGGAGATTTCTGCATCAGAAGAGTGCATTCACTAGATGTGCCTTTATTGACGGCTGTAACTTGAGCCGTCGTGGCGGAGCGGCAGCGCTTCCGCCTCAAACGCCGAAGGCCCTGGTTCGATTCCGAACCTCGGCACCGGACTTCGCCGCTAAATACGTTGGTTAGCGGTTAAGCGCAGGCTCTGTTAAGGCGCGTTTATGCTGCGGCGAGGCGCGCGCGCCCTGCACGGCGAAGTCACGTCGGTCAAAGCGAGACCCCCTATATATATATTCCAACTGCGCTTGACCGCCGACGCGTTCGGCGGCTTCGGCGCACTCTGACCGCATTGGCGGGGAGATTGGAGCATGTATCTATTTCGCGCCGAGTGCGCCAGCCGCCGCCGGCCCGGCCAGACTGATTTGGCTCCGCAGCGAGGTGCGAGTTATATTCGATAGCTGCGGCAGTTGGGCGGAGCTGTTCTTTTCGAGCTCGGGTATCTTAATCCATTCACAGTACATATCTGAAGGTACGTGCAAGTTGGCGAGAGAGCCAGATCCAGTGGACCCATTGTATCTAGCGGAAGCCGTTGAAGCGTCGTGCGCCGGCTTTGGTTTCAAGCCGCCGACTTTAAACGCGACCGCCCTCGAGCACCCATTTGTTTTTTGTGGCAAAAAATAAATAAATAACTTGGACCTTGCAACCGTGGGAGACCTCGACGCTGCCTGCTGCGCCGTGCAACCGCTCCGTTCAAGGAATCACAATCCGTTGGCCCCAAAGCCCCGGCCAGCCTCCGATGGGCGCAACGCACCCCTCGCGACTCCCCGCACTGGGGTTATGATATTTAGTTTGCAACGGCTGCTCACTGAGGAATGGGGAAACCACCCGCCGGCGCCTAACCTAACCGTGCTCCCTCAAAAGCATCGCACGCTCTGTGGGGCTCAGGTCACTGAAATGCAGGCCGGAGTTTTTGCGAGAACTACGTCTTCGGGTTCGGGAACGGGATCCATCGTAACGCTGGCAAGACGCCGGTGCAAACGTAAACGAAGCTGACGGTGGCGACCCCCGATAGATGCCTTCAACGTGCGGCGGCGGTAGCTTTCATTTCGGCAGCTGCTAGACCGCACCGCTAGCCACCAGAAATCACGGAGTCTCCGTTTACGTCACGTTGCACGTCACTCCGTTCTGTGTCGTCATAAGAGTTCTCCGTGTCGTCATAAGAGTTCTCGAGTTTGAATCGGAGCGGCGGGAAAATATTTTTCAACTTCGAATCCAAATTTCTTTGAAATAGATGCATCTTTCGCTCCCGGACAAGCGTCAACAAAGCCATGAAATGCCGAACTATCAGATATTGCTAACAAAAAAATTTTGATAGGGTTCTCCTCAGTGTCCCTTTAAAGATCCCCAGGTGGTCGAAATTATTCCGGAGCCCTCCACTACGGCACCTCTCTCTTCCTTTCTTCTTTCACTCTCTCCTTTATTCCTTCCTTTACGGCGCGGTTCAGGTGTCCAACGATATACGAGACAGATACTGCGCCACTTCCTTTCCCCGAAAACCAATAATAATAATAATAATAATAATAATAATAATAATAATAATAATAATAATAATAATAATAATAATAATAATAATAATAATAATAATAATAATAATAATAATAATCAATCAATCAATCTTTATTTTTCGGTGCCCAGGAACAACCCAAAGGTCTTGGTGCTGGTACACCATTCACACGCACAAAATGTAAATTTGTCTTCCACAAAGGAAGACACTCAGGGGAGGTAATGCAGCAGTCAAAGCGATAGAAAAAAAGACATCAACTAGGCGTGACAGCAAGCATGAAGCAAAAAAGTGAAAACAAGAAAACAGCGAGAACAGCGGTAAATATAAACAGCTAGAACAGGCAACAGACATATAAACAACTAATGAAACAATAAACGAAGAGAATGAACACAAGAACGACCGATAACAGCCAAGTAAAGCATATAGCAAAATACAAACAAGAATAAAGCCAATACTAATATGAACGAATAAGAAACCTCTCAAATACAAGCTAGAAATACAATCATACACAATAAGAAATGTAATTAGTGAACGCGTTACAGGCAATCAGGCGTGAGTACACAGTATTAAAGAAATAACATTAATGAAAACAAGTAGACGTGATGAACAATTAAGGAGAAAAAAAAAAACAATATAGTACCAGTGCAAATGCACAAGTGTAGTAAAGTCAAAATGCATGAAAGGGGAAGTTATGTATGAGAAAAAGAGTGCTCAAAGTAATAATAATACAAAATAATAATAATAATAATAATAATAATAATAATAATAATAATACTAATAATAATAATCAATCAATCAATCAATCAATCAATCTTTATTTTCGGTGCCCAGGAACAACCCAAAGGTCTTGGTGCTGGTACACCATTCACACGCACAAAATGTAAATTTATTTCACTACAAAGGAAGACACTCAGGGGAGGTAATGCAGCAGTCAAGGCGATAGAAAAAAAAAGACATATAAACTAGGCGTGACAGCAAGCATGAAGAAAAAAAGCGAAAACTAGAAAACAGCGAGAACAGCGGTAAATGAAAACAGCTAGAACAGGCAACAGACATATAAATAACTAATGAAACAATAAACAAAGAGAATGAACGACCGATAACAGCCAAGTACAGCATATAGCAAAATACAAACAAGAATAAAGCCAATACTAATATGAACGAATATGAAACCTCTGAAATACAAGCTAGAAATACAATCATACACAATAATCAATCAATCTTTATTTCGGTGCCCAGGAACAACCCAAAGGTCTTGGTGCTATTATTATTATTATTATTATTATTATTATTATTATTATTATTATTATTATGCATATATCATTTGTTTAACATACTTACAAAATACAAATTTGAGGTTCAGTGTTTTTCTCTAACAGTATGTTTAAAAGCTTTTATTTTAATGAAAAAGTGCATACCATTGTCTCCGAACGCTGGAGCTGCCCCGCTGCTGGGCACTGCCATACAAGCCATGTAGAGGCTTCGGCAGGCCCGGCAACATATATGTATTTCTTGAGGAGTAATAAAGATTTATTATTATTATTATTATTATTATTATTATTATTATTATTATTATTATTATTATATTGTTTTTTTTCTCCTTAATTGTTCATCACGTCTACTTGTTTTCATTAATGTTATTTCTTTAATACTGTGTACTCACGCCTGATTGTCTGTAACGCGTTCACTAATTACATTTCTTATTGTGTATGATTGTATTTCTAGCTTGTATTTCAGAGGTTTCTTATTCGTTCATATTAGTATTGGCTTTATTCTTGTTTGTATTTTGCTATATGCTGTACTTGGCTGTTATCGGTCGTTCATTCTCTTTGTTTATTGTTTCATTAGTTATTTATATGTCTGTTGCCTGTTCTAGCTGTTTTCATTTACCGCTGTTTTCGCTTTTTTGCTTCATGCTTGCTGTCACGCCTAGTTTATATGTCTTTTTTTCTATCGCCTTGACTGCTGCATTAACTCCCGTGAGTCTCTTCCTTTGTGGAAGACAAATTTACATTTTGCGCGTGTGAATGGTGTACCAGCACCAAGACCTTTGGGTTGTTCCTGGGCACCGAAAAATAAAGATTGATTGATTATTATTATTATTATTATTATTATTATTATTATTATTATTATTATTATTATTATTATTATTATTATTATTATTATTATTATTATTATTATTATTATTATTATTATTATTATCAAACAGCTTCTGCTGTTTGAGATCGACGTTTCAATTGTAGCCCTCCTACGCAACTATCTTCTTGATCGGTCCTGCTTTGTCAGTGTAAATGGACAGACCTCATTTGTTTACACTCTAACCAGCGGTGTTCCTCAGGGCTCGGTATTAGGCCCGCTTCTGTTCTCTGTTTTTATCAATGACGTTTCCTCCGTGGTCAAAAACTCCTCATTTCTCCTTTATGCGGACGATATAAAAATGTTCAAGGTAATACATACTCTTCACGATTGCTTGTCATTGCAATCTGACATATCCGCCTTCTCTGATTGGTGCTTGAAGAATGGGCTCACTCTCAATTCATCTAAAACCAAGGTTGTCTCATTTACGCGTAAAACGCACAGTCTTCTCTACTCTTATTCTGTGAATGGTAGGCCGCTGCCCAGGGTTGATGAAATTAATGACCTCGGCGTACTTTTCGACCGTAGCCTCAGCTTCTCCTCTCATACAAAACGCATTGCTCTACGGGCTATGCGTACACTCGGCTTCATCTGCAGGCTTTCGAGAGAGTTTCGATCCCCACTTCCTTTCTTAAAGCTCTACCTCTCCATATGCTTGCCGCTTTTGGAATATGCGTCTGTTGTTTGGAACGGCACTTGCCAGTCGAACTGTGAAAAAATCGATAGAGTTCAGCTAAAGTTTTTACGCATATTTCAACATCGGTTTTCTTGCAAAACTTCCAGCTCTCGTCCCAGACGGAGTAACTCACTGCAGCTTCCTTCTCTTAGCTGCCGTCGCGTGAGGGCAGATATAATTTTCTTGTATAAACTTCTCCATGGTCACATTCTATGCCCTCAGCTCCTAGCGCGTATCCTTTTGCGTGTACCGCGAAAGAGCATAAGGGAATTCAGACCATTCCAAGTTTCTGCGCTCCTGCACTCCCTCTCCCCTCTGGACAGAATGCAAAAGTTGTTTAATTCTCTTTGTCCTCATCTAGATATATTCGAAAATTCTCTCCCTTCCTTTATATTGGATGTCCGTGACGTTCCACTTTGAGCACTCTTTTTCTCATACATAACTTCCCCTTTCATGCATTTTGTCTTTACTACACTTGTGCGTTTGCACTGGTATTATATTGATTTTTTCTCTCCTTAATTGTTCATCACGTGTACTTGTTGTCATTAATATTATTTCTTTAATACTGTATACTCACGCCTGATTGTCTGTAACGCGTTCACTAATTACGTTTCTTATTGTGTATGATTGTATTTCTAGTTTGTATTTCAGAGGTTTCATATTCGTTCATATTAGTATTGGCTTTATTCTTGTTTGTATTTTGCTATATGCTGTACTTGGCTGTTATCGGTCGTTCATTATCTTTGTTTATTGTTTCATTAGTTATTTATATGTCTGTTGCTTTTCTAGCTGTTTTCATTTACCGCTGTTTTCGCTTTTTTGCTTTATGCTTGCTGTCACGCCTAGTTTATATGTCTTTTTTTTTCTATCGCCTTGACTGCTGCATTACCTCCCCTGAGTGTCTTCCTTTGTAGTGAAATAAATTTACATTTTGTGCGTGTGAATGGTGTACCAGCACCAAGACCTTTGGGTTGTTCCTGGGCACCGAAAAATAAAGATTGATTGATTGATTGATTGATTGATTGATTGATTGATTGATTATTATTATTATTATTATTAAACGATTTGGGTTGCCTCTGGAGATTGCATGCAAGAAAATGTTATGCAGTTCAATTCATTGTGTGGACTAGCAGAAACAAGTCTTTTTGGGATTGCAAAACCCGTTTCCACAAGGCTACACATATCCTACCCCACATACTGGCGCTGCTACACTTTCGCATGAAAGTGCATCTTCGTGTACCCTCTAGCGGCTAATTTTCAGCGCCACCAGTGACCGCTCACAATTCAGGATGTGACAGGTGACATCACCGTCGGGACGCGAAGTTATTCCCTTAGTCTCCTTTATCTGAACACTGTTCCGCAGCCATCCACAACTAGTGCCACGGCCGCTGCTATTACAACGGTTGGCATACCTAAACAGGCGACGTAATTAGAGCTGCCGCAGCTGGAATCCTTACTGGGTTGCTTCGTGCGTACGCTAGTTGGACGAGTATTCCAGAATTGAAGTCAGTGAAGCGTTTCTGTTGGAGGAGAAAAAAGCAATTTCAGCTCCTCTTCGTTATAACAATCAGTCACACTTGACCGTAGCTGCTTCTTTAAGGCTCTTTTACAAATACTCCATAGCAAGATAGGTTAAGGGTCTTCTTAAAGCTCTTTCAGTAGTAGTACGAAAACCATTTGCAACAAATTTTATTCAAAAGTGAGCAATATTCTGCTATGTTCCCTTCTTCTAGAAGTCATAAGTTCGCGGATGTCATCAAGCACCGCTTCGTTGTAATCCTAATCTAAGCAGGTGATCGTTGAATAAGAAATGTTTCGAGAACAACACTCAGGATCTACCCCACTCTATAATTTCTGCTTATTTACAAACCATTGAGCAAGCAGGCAGTTTCAGCCAAATCGCAGAGACCATGGAACAGCCGAGGCATTCTACCGCTACATTAATGTAAGTAGGCTATAGATCCTCCTCCTTGCGCTTTGACGAACATATCAATTTCATTTGCTGTCCGTCGATGCCCGCAAGTCGAGAACAGCAAGCATGTCGGAGTTCCAAATGTGCTACAGTCCCAAGACGCTTGCTTTCGATGGGCGCCGTCAAAGACTCTTGGTTGTTTAATAAAATAAGAACGGGCAAAAAAAATAGCACCAACGTAACTGAGAGACAACTCTTCCGTGAAGGCATCTTGCGCAAGGGATTCTTTCTCTTGGTCCGATACATTAAATAATGCTGAAAAACTAAGATATTTTTTCAAACACACACATTCATTATTTCTCTAAGAGATAAAAGGGCTCCTGGGTAAAAAGCTACTTCGAGCGTAGCTTGACTAAGCCCGGAGCATTTTACATGGCAAAAGACCGCATAGAGCACTGATAAAAATAAAGCATAGGGTGCGATTATATAAGACATGTAACTTCAATGGGCAATAGACACGAGACATATACAGTATTTCTACCAAATAAATCGGAATGAAAATGACACAATACTACTATAACAGGTAATAAAGACAATACAGGATATCATTATCAGACAGCAAGAACGCAATGGTAGTAAGAAGTTCTAAAAATAAACACCTGAGGACAAAAAACAAGATAAATGTTCTCTGTGAGATACTACAGATAGCAAGGTGAAATTTTTTATTCAACTGCGATGCATTCAGAATGGTAGAGAGTACACAACACAAAATATTTAAGAGAAAAAACTAATATTAGAGGTAGCATAACTAATGAAGCTCAGTTGATCTTAGAGGTCACCTTGCGTAAGTGTTTGCGAATATTTTTTCACTGCAAGTTACAGCGCTATGTACACACAAAGTGGTGATAGTTAAAGCACCATAGTTACACGAGTCTAACGCGCATTCTAAATTTTATGTAAACGAAAGCTGGAACAGCAGGCTATGAAGAAGTTTGAACTGAAATTATTGTGTACCTCGGGGTTGGTCTCTGTCGCTCTCGAACAGTTCTTCATCGATGCCTGCACACCACAGTGCGTTCTCTTCCGTGTCGTTATTCGTATTTCAGACGCGACGGCATTTCTCAAAGTCTCGCTGACCCGTCACAGATGGGACAGTGCCCCACGTTTCGACAAACCACGCGCTCTAACTTTATCCGAAAACGCAGGCTCAACCCTCCTGGTCGGCGTGAATGGGTGCGGCCCGTTTAGTCAATGGCTGTAGAATGACCAAACACGACCTTTCACTGGTTTCTTAGCCAAGCGTCGAACAGCTGCTCTACGGACGCCATGCCGCCTTGTATCACAAGTAGATCGCTACTGCGTACAAAAAGCTCTAGTTTTCAAAATGCCTATTACTTTAACGCCGTGAAGTTTACCCGACATCTTATGATGGCAATGATGCTGGGATAGGTTTCAGTTCAGGAGAGTTTCAGATTTATGCCTGATTTTAATGCGCTTGCCGCTCTGAGGCTTCATTTTTGTGAAAAGAAAAAGTACTGTTGGAATCTTTTGAAGTACAGTAATATACCGATGATTTCTAGGAGCTTGGCCAACAGTTCTTAATAAAATTTTGCATTTCAGCAAGCGGTCGAGGTCCTTTCTTTTTTGCTACAAGAGAGTGAACGTCCTTACTGTGTTGTTGATATTATGTCTAGGCAAATAACGGAGACGTACGGATCGACTAACTGCACGTAGTAAAGGCAAAATTATTTTTTCCGTTGCTCAGGAGTTTGCAAGAAGCGAAGTAAAAGCAACTCTGTTAAGAAGATATTACTTTCACGGGCCCAGTAGTCTAACTTTTCTCCCGGTGCTAGTTAAGGCTGTATATCCTGTGGTAACATTGGGATGAAATCTTCGTATTTTGAAAAATTTTGCCACTGTTTTTTATTCACTATAGCTGTAATTATACCCTGCAGCTAAAGTCGATTGACAAAAGTACTTTCTCACTAGTATACCCGACGCTAATTCAGTGTTCCTGTTTTCCTTTTTCCATCACTAGAATCATTTTTTATTTTTTATCGCCCAGGATCGTCAGCTTATTCTGCAGTCTCATCGAACAGAGCATAATTAAGTGGTTGCACCTAATAACTAGCGAATCACAGCGGCAGGACAGTTTTTCCGTAAAATTTCTAATTACCCTGCAATTGCGTCTGCTTGTGTTGGAATTTAGCAATGCGTTTCTGTCACCCGTGTTTCAGAGAAAGGAGCGATGCGCATTGGGAAGAAGTTTACATCTGATGCAGCAAAATTAGGGAACACTTAACCTCCGCTTTAAGGCTACGACGCGACAGCGTGAATAGTTATTGGCAACTTTCTTTCTTCACGAGCACCCATTGATAATAACATATACTCATTAGCATATATCAGTAAGCATACTAGACCACGTGACACACAACCAAGACACAAACGGTCTCTCTTTAACAAAGTCAAACGAACTTTCCTTAATAGCATACAGGTAGCGCGTCTGACAAGTACCCTAATGGTACATGGCTTCTATTCCCGACTAACTGTCCCATTCTCTTTTGAGCGTAATTAGTTTACTTTGTAAAATTTGTTCACCCACAGCTCCGATGGCAACCACGTTTTCGGCATTATAAAAACTGATGTGGATATTAATTACGGTGTGCTACAGGCCCCTCAGTAATAAAGGAGCCTAACAGCAATAGTTAGAGAGATAACTTTCAATTTTAGTTACCCAGCCTGCTAGTTAGCACGTCTTACATGTGTTCTGATGTACTACACCGCTGACAATGCTATGCCGAAAAATCACTCTTCTAACTAGAAAAGCCTATATTTAAAAACTTGTGTAAAAACTTAGTTGAAACACCCTGCATAAATGTCAGTAAAACCATCGTGATAGTAAGAATGTAGCAGCGCATGACATTTCATGAAGGGCAGTTTTCAAAAACCTTAAATGCTCTTGAGTCTACATCAACAGATAGTGCAAAAAGATCAAAATTTAAGCCCTAAACAGACGCAGTCGTGGACTGCATTGTAAAAAACAGAACAGAGACTAGAAAAGGCAAACGCTAGCTCGTGGGAATGGGAGACAGAGAAAGTAGTTTCACAGTCACTTTATATCATTAAATGAACCCACTATGGCTTTGTACATTTTTCTCAGGAGCCGCTTGAAAAATCATTTTGGTGGAGAGGCGGGAGAAAGTTCGACTTCGGAATGTATGCACAGTCTTCGGAACCTATTCCAGATAGTACGGCAGGCATGTAAATTTTGCAGCTACCTCTGGATAAACCATTTTTGTGAACCATCTGGCTGCGTACCTTTACTTTTCCAAACCACATAGCCCAAAAACCGCCAGCTGGATTGAACTAGCGTTCCTCTGAGCTTCACTAAGCCTTGCTTCTGCGTGATACGCCCGGGAAGCATCCCTGTTGCTCGGAGCTTAAGTGACGAGCATGCCGCGCACGCTCCGCCTACGAGAAGCGAGCCAACGCAACCTGACGTGATTCAGGGATTAAGCAAACGCGCGAAACAGGCCTAACCACTACTACCGCGTACCGGATAGTGCAGGTCGCTCTGTTGGTGCCACTGTACTCCTAAGCTCCTTCTACTGAGCCTGCGTTGCCTCTGATGTACAAACACACGGTGAATGAATATACACTGTACGAATATGTATACACACTCACAAACACAGGAACTTGTGATTAACGCTCAATTTTTCGCGCATAAGCTGCGGACAGAGTGGAGCGAACGGAAGAGGCCAACGTTCTTTGAAAGCATAGAAAGTAAAGGGTCAAGTGATTTTTCAATGGTGGTGTTAGAGACAGAATGTGGGTCCAAGATCCTTTTGCAGCTATAAACACATTATAATTAAAGGTGTAGCTGCGCGAAAGGTTACATACCCCGAATTGCTGGCAATGTAATTGCTCGACGCCAGCGATTGAAAAACTTTGAAAAAAAGATTTTGTTACGCTTCGTAAGAATGGACTATTATCGTGAATATTTTCATAACAGTACCGTGCAATAATTCAATATTGAATTTTTTGTCTAAGAATGCTGAACATGAAGGGACCAGTGGCATACTATGCTCACTCACTTCCATTCGACAAGTGTCAGCGTGTCTTGTTAATATCGCAGCAGCCTATATGCCATCCTCTTGCTTCGCTGGCGACATGCAGTTCACCCAATAAACAGCTCTCTTCGCAGTTGCTTAAGCTCGGCCTGTCTTCATGTCGTCACCGCCATGCGTGAGTACTGCGTAACTTTGCTAAACATAACGGGGCTGTGCTAAACCTTCGCATTTACTGCAATTACGTTGTTCAGGAACTGCCACACTAGCGTCCAACCTCCCCTCCAGTGTTTCATAGGCCTTCGAGAGCATCGACGAAGTTTCCCCGCATCCCCCGGTCGAATCGATCGACAGCTGAACCAACCGGCGCCAAGGGAGCCCGCGCGACAGCTGGAAAATTGGCAGTTTGGAAGGGTCGACGAGAGAAAAAGTGCGTTCTCGAACGCCTCCCAGACGCCAGGGTGACACGTGTATTACACATCAAATGAAGTCTGTTCGCTGAAGTCCCGACGCTTCGCCTGGACTGTTATTTGCGTCCCGTGAATGATTGATGCGGACGTCGTACGCCTCGAAAAACTAATATCGCCAACGTTGTTGGTGGCGGAGGAGAGTTGCGAAAAACTGCGGCATTTCATACACATTTGCTGCCACTGAATAAGATGTAAAGTGGCTTCACTCAGTGAGTCTTTCTTTCTAATTTTTTTCTTTTACATGCGCATTAAAGAGTCCACAAATAACGAAAGTGTTCGTGTGCGTTCGTCAAAAACTCTCCATACGTCTAAAGCTGTCGTACATCGGTCACTAAATTTGAGAAAGACCTGAGGGTTATCAGGACGGTATATCAGGATCTTGCATCTGCTGTGTTGGATCGGGGTTGTGTCACGTGGTGGGTTGGTGCATTTAAAAGGAATGCTGGAAAGCGTTTTTCGAATAAAAGTTAGAAATCTGCGCTCTGTTTGTGTACGTGTTTTCTTGCCTTTGTCCCTGTTTCTCTCGCGCAGTTTAATCCTGAACATGATCTGAGGGTTAACAAGGGCGTTAGCAAGTGTGTTGGGCAGTGCTGTAATTTCTGAACTTCGATGATGCGTATATCTAGCATAAGTGAGAGGCTGCCTGTTTTTGTGCATCTTGGGCAAACGGTGACACGTCTTTACGTGTGGCTGCTATCAAGCGGTGATCAGCACCGAGCAGTTAAGCCGCCCGTGACACCGTGGCCTTATCGCGGTGATCATTGCGTCATCGATGGACTGTCAACTATGAACTTCGCTATACCTACCTGGGACTAAACTAGAGTGACGTCACGTGGTATAACCAGGCCAAACAATGTAAAGCACCCGCCGAAGCCGCTTCGCACCAGTGGGCATAGCGGCAGCAGCACTTGCAGCATGCTAAGGAATCCTTTTTATGGTTTATGGTTTATGGGGGTTTAACGTCCCAAAGCGACTCAGGCTATGAGGGACGCCGTAGTGAAGGACTGCGAAAACTTCGGCCACCTGGGGTTCTTTGACGTGCATTGACATTGCACAGTACACGGGCCTCTAGAATTTCGCCTCCATCGAAATTCGACCGCCGCAGCCGGGATCGAACCCGCGTCTTTCGGGCCAGCAGTCGAGCGCCATAGCCACCCAGCCAGGAATCCTTTTTACGTCGTGATAAAGGAGAGTAGATATTTCCTCGTTGACCACTGTCGTAATGACAACGGGGTTTTTTGTTGATGCTGCCTTGGCTGCGCAACATGAAATATCTTGTTGCATGTGTCCGTTCTGTTTCATTTGACCTACTGGTTTTTGGGTATGTGGAAGCTAATCCAGGCCCGTCCAAAAACGATGTGCTGGCAGAGTTGCTCACTAGCCAACACATGATAAGAACAGCCCTTCGGGATATGAAGTCCACTCAGAAACATAGTAAATAAAATAAATTCCTTTTCTGAGCGTGTAGATAATTTAGAGCGCAAGGTAGAGATATTTATATATTTTTATTTAATACATACTGCCGATTCTGTCAGGGTCCAGACAGGACAGGCATGTGCTGATAAGAGTATTTCAGAAAGGTGCAGAACACAATCATGAGAAATATGCCTAAGAAAAAAGTTACAAGTGCTACTAAACTAAAACAACGCCATAGCATGATTCCAATTGGATATCTTCCGCGTAGAAAAAAAAACGAATATTTAAAGCAGTCAGTTTTCGAAAATACAATGTGTTAGTGAGTGAATGGGACGATGCCGACGTGTATCGTCTGGATAAAGGGGATAAGTACTGAGCAGGGTCCAAAGCTAACTTCGGTTAAGAAAGAATAAAGTCAAGACGGTGTTTTGTCCTTCGTGTTTCAAGTGATTCAATATCATTGGCCGCCATAAGCTGAGTGGGGGAGTCGGTGATTTTAAACTTTGAATAAATAAACCGAACACTTTGTCTCTAAACCCTCTCTATTTTGTTAATGTTAACTTAGTAAATGTATCCCCATACTATCGAAGCATATTCGAACTTTGACCTTATATGTTATAGGTCAATAGTTTTAGTTAATAGGCTTATTTGTACATTACTAGGCGTATATGTACAAATAACGCATGACGTATAACGCATTCAAATAACGCGTATGCTGTATACGTACGCGTTATTTTAATGCGTTATACGTCATGTATGCGTATGCGTTATTTTTATATGCTATATATGCGTTATAGGTCAATAAACCTAGTAACTACTCAATTGAAGGACATGGAAGACAATATGAATGGAATTCAGACAAGGCCATTCTTCGTCGCAGGCAAAATAGAGTGATTAGAAAATCATAATCATGGAAGCAATCTAGCCATTTACGTGCTAGATGAACCAAGCAGTGAAATTCCTGAGGGCAAATAAGTTCACTGTAGAGCAAGGTTATACATGAACACACAGAAGCGGATAATGAGCACAGGCGACTTTGAAGCCTGCGATCATCGTCCTCTTTTTGTTTGTTCTTGTTGAACTTTGTTCAGAAGTTAACATGCAGAACCAACTAGCCCAGAAATGTACGTTGCTGCAGTAAATACCCGTTTTGAATATAAGCTAGGGCTGAAGTACCAAGTACTGAAAGATTTCATAGGCTTGGACGTAAAAACAAAATAAGACCCGCGATCCTTAAATTCTTAGGTTATGATGAAAAGATTACGATAATAAAGAGTGCACGCAATCTAAATGGCTCTGATGAGTCGATTTCGGAAGATGTTTCATACAGAGTTCGTGAAAAACGCAGAGGTCTCTGGAAAAGCTCCTAAATATAAAGGGACAGAAGCGCAAAAATAAGTCGAGTTTATCACAAGCTCACTGTCGACGGCGTCTTTTAGTGGGACGAAGAAACGAGCATAAAAGTTAAAGTAAAGAATGACAGTAAAGGCGACATCGACTTAAGAAAAAGTTTAAACGCGAACTGTAGGAGAAGTGTTAATAAATCTGCAGAACTGGAAGGTACATTGGTAGCCTCATGATATCGTTATACTAATAGAAGCGTGGTTAAACAGTTCAATTTATAATAGCCAATTTGTTCCATGTCCCTACCATATCCACAGGAAAGACCGTAGTGGAAAAGGAGTGGTGTAGGTGCTCCTTTCTGACTCGCAACAAATGATCAGAATGCCTGGCATACCTAATGTCGAGGGAGTATTTTGCGATGCCTATCGTGGTAACATTACGTCTCAACGGATTTATTTATAGACCACCTAACTGTTCACCTGAAGTCGTTGTTGCATTCAAAAACTACTTGCTTGAGCATGTGAAGTCTGCTGTTCGGATTAATTTGGTCGAGGATTTTATTTTCCGTTCCTTTTTCCTTAAACGTTTAAACAGATAGCTGTGGTGAAATAATGACAGACATTTTGATTTTTAGTCGGCTTGAAGTTGCTTGAAATTTCGCGAGAACTGCGCCCAGCTCCAATTCAATATTAGACTCCTGCTTCTTATAATTAGAGCACAAAGTAAGTCTGAGATATTACCCTGGCAACTTCGATCGCAAAGCTGTGTTGCTGACACTTTTGATATATCATTAGATTGGCAGTACAAGAAAATTTCTGCGACAAATTTTTCCGCAAGCAGACGACGTGCCGATATTGAATAGCCTTTCTTGAGAGTTTGATGCATTTTGGTGTAGCACGAGATATATTCATGTTCTGCGGGAAATCACTCCTTATTCCACTCGCAATAGCTGTCTCAAGAACTTTTTCTTCCCTAGGACTGTTAATGAATAGAATACGCTTTACAATTATACTTACATATTTCTTTCTTTTTTCGCCCCTCATTCGGCAATTTTTAGTGTGACCACCTCAAGTTTTATTCACATTTATATTGCGGCGAATCTTTGCAGTGTTTGTTTGTTCATTCTTCAAAGCTGCCGGCACTCCACTTTATCGCTCTGTTTGCGATGCAAGGTGCGACCACATTTATCTCGATTGATCGCTGCCAGGCAGAGACGATTCTGCGTTGTTACAGAATGTTCTAGTAACTTTGCATGCTTTATCTCTAAAGTTCGTTATCAGCTTTAAATTGAGCACAGCTGACAGCGGCGGGCATTCTGTTCGACGACCGCCGAGCACGTTTGCTGCTACGACGCCGCCGAGTGACTCTCAGTCCATTGTGGGCGCAAGACAGCCCAAATAAAGAGTTTTGTTTAGAGGCCATTTTCGCTATCTTTCTGCTCTCCGGATTACAGTCACCACTGCGTGACAATATAGTTTTGTCGTGTCTGATGCTTTCTGCTGAATTCTGTTTGCTTGTTACACTTGACGTTTTTTCGCTTCAAACCAATCTATCCATCTATTAAACGCTGCTTAAATCCCGGCTGGAATTGAAGTGCCCATAAATAAGTACATCTGCTTGCAACCCAGCCAGCTATTGCGAAAGAAACCTAACCAGTTGGCTCAGAGGCTAAGCGTTCAATCGCTGAGCGAAAGGGTGGAAATGAGCAAAGAAAAAAAAAACAAAGCGGAACGAAATAAGTCTAAAGAATAGCGCGGATTTTTACTTTTACCTGACGCACAGCTCCTGTTTTTTTATTATAAATTTTCCTTGCATATGAATACCTGCTCGATTGGCCCACCATTGCGTGAGAACAGCGCAGCTGTGAAAGACATTGCCTCCAACTCCTAGCTTCCATTCCATTGGGAACAGAACGGGAGAAGAGAACAAAGGTTTCATCACAGCAAGCAGATCTTTTTTTTCTTTATTTACAGCAAGCAGATCTTACCTTTGAAATAATTTTTGCTAGCGCTTATTGAACACACGAGACAAAGAACACAAATACACAGGACAGACGCTAGCCCTTTCGGTCCAAGTACTTCACTCGGGTGTCGACGATGTCAAATACGCTCTCGTTTTCACACTGGCTCCTTAAGCAGATCGTTATGCAGCAGACAGGCTATGCTTGAGACAGCTGGCGCCCTCTATTGAAAGGGAAGTTAGTCAGCCTAACGCCTTAAGCACAGGAGCCCCATACAGCAGGAGATTCCCGAGAGGCACTTTGAGCAAACACTCCGAAGCCTAAGGACAATAGCATGGCCGCCGAGAACCGGCTTTTCCTTGGCGTGTGCCCATTGTTGGGTCGCATGCTTCCGAAGGCACGTGGTGCTGAGAAAATATTTTCCCGCCCAAGACCGTATCGACCGCCTCGCGGTGCTAGCTTAACGCCATCTTTAATTTTTTCCTTCTCATTCCTTGCTTTTTGCTTTATTGTTAGAAATAAGTAGTATAAAAAGAATAAAGGAAAGTGTGCCATATATGTAAGGAAAAATAAGGCGGCTCTGTACATTACACGCAGATAAGAGTTAAAAGTTTGTTTCTTTTTCCACCGGTGACTTTTTTGGAGCAAAAAGCCGCCATGGTGCCTCAGTGGAATTGGTGACTTATCTCAAGGTCGCGGATAGAACTTGGCCGCGACGGTCGGATTTCGATGCAGACGAAATGCAGAATCGCCCGCGTGCTGCACGATATCTGCGCACGTTGAAGAACCCCAAGAAGTATTAATTAATCTGGCTTCCTGCACTGCGGAATCTCGCATAATCCCTCATGTGTCGCTTAGTGACGATAAATCCCACATACAGTACAATTATTTGGAGCAAAAAATGTAAATGGCGAAAATAGAGCGAAGTAATTCAAGTCTGCCCTCTTGGACATCAGTCGTAAATCTGAGGAAGTTGTGGAATATTGTAAAATACTGTTGTGAACATCTTGATGGGAATGGACTAACCTTCTGATGCGTAGAAAAATTTCGCTTTTAAAATTTTTCCTCTGCTCTCATCGAGTAGTTAAGGCTGCCATAGAAAACTAACGGGGGCGTTTTTTGAGAATAATTGTAAATCAAGTGTGGAATTTTGTAACATACTGCTATGAAAACTGCTGCTAGGAAAATGGTATTATCTTCTAACTCGTACCGAAATCTTGTTTTTAAAAGTTGTCCTGCGCCCACACCGAGTAGTTAAGATAGATAGAGAGAGAGAGGAGGGGGAGGCAGAGATGAGTAGTTAGGACTACCGGAGAAAACTTATGGGCTGCGTTTCTGACAATAAAAAGCATAAAACTACAAAAGTCCCGAGGAGTGATTTGTGAATGTATTGATTTCTACGGTGAAATCGCACGATATGAGGAAAAACTGCTTATGTAAACAACTTCCCATTAAAAAAGCTGCTTGTCCATAATTTATGGGTATGATATCGCACCTTTATAATGTGGGACAGCACTAAGCGCCTACATTAAAAGTTTAATTGTGATCAAGAAACACGGAAGAGAAGACAATAGAGATTTTTAGTATAACGTTTAGCGTGATAGTGGACCTACTTTAATTTACGATAGCGTGCCGCAAGCAATTTAACCTCAGCGAGAGTTGTGGTATAGCGTTGCGGAAACGTTAAACACGATATACGTTAGGACTAGGCGGAAGAGAATTTTAAAATCATCACCGCAGCCGGCACTTCACCGCAAGATTATATTTCGGAGTCTTTCTCTTACAAAAATTTCTTTAGAGAGTCTATAGACTCTCCATAGACTTCTGTCTATAAAGTCTAAATACTCTCGGCAAACAAACCGCAGAGAATAGTCTATAGGCAATACAAATCCTTTAGACAGTCTATAGACAATCTACGGATTTATGGCCATACACTTTTAGTAGAGTTTTCTCCATAGACTGTCTATAGATTATGAATAGACAAAAATAAATATTTATAGGATGGCAATAGAGTATAAGAAGTCTATAGACTGTCTATAGAATATTTTTATACGTATTTACAGCTTGTCGACGCAGTAACACTTATTTCTGCCACAAGAATGCCAAAGAAAATGCGTCAGTGGTTAAATATGTGTGAAATAAAAAACATAAATACTGTAGCGCCGTCTATTCAAGGAAATGCTAAGTACAAGTCACCCGAGCAAGAATATTCTCGACTACATGACATGCAATGATCGGAGTGCTTATGCATATTTAAATATATTTGTCGCGTTACACTGCTGAACCACATAAAACACTGTGGCACAGAGAAAACCTGTTTCTGTGCACGTTAAAGATCCCCAGGTAGTCGAAATTATTCCGGCACCCGTCACTACGCACTTCTTCCTTCATTTCTTCTTTCACTCCCTCTTTTATTCCTTCTCTTACGGCGCGGTTCGGCTGTCCGCTGCGATTTGACAGATACTGCCCCATTTCATTTCCCCAAAAACCAATTTTCGTTTCGCCGCCGCGGTGACTCAGTGGTTAGGAACTTAACTACTGATCCGGAGTTCCCGGGTTCAAACCCGACCGCGGCCGCTGCGTTTTTATGGAGGCAAAACGCTAAGGCGCCCGTGTGCTGTGCGATGTCAGTGCACGTTAAAGATTCCCAGGTGGTCGAAATTATTCCGGAGCCCCCCACTACGGCACCTCTTTCTTCCTTTGTTCTTTCACTCCCTCCTTTATTCCTTCCCTTACGGCGCGGTTCAGGTGTCCGCCGATATATGAGACAGATACAGCGGCATTTCCTTTCCCCCAAAACAGATTATTATTATTATTATTATTATTATTATTATTATTATTATTATTATTATTATTATTATTATTATTATTATTATTATTATTATTATTATTATTATTATTATTATTATTATTATTATTATTATTATTATTATTATTATTATTAACATTCCCAGCAGTTGAAGACGGCTTCAGCACATCGAGAGGCCCTAACAGGCTTCAGCTCGACAGAATGGAGAGCGTATCTTAAAAACTGGGGTGAATTGTAGCTTAAACTTCATGACCGAAGCAAGGCCAGTAATAGCGGAAGGCAACAGCACCAGTAGTTACCGATAAACGTGGCGATTGAAACAGCAAAGACTGTTTATTTGGCTAAAGCGAGTGGCTCCCGTTTTGAACGACGCCGCCGTGTTTTTACGCTAAGTACGCAAAAGCCGCAACCGCCGTGCATGCGCACTCTTGGCCCGCTGTTCCGCTAAGCGCTCAATCAGGCAAAGCACGCTACAGTAAAATTTCCTAGTATAGTTCGGAGGCACAGAGAGTCAGAAGGAAAGGAATGGCAAACGATTATCGAGCCCCATTAATTGTCAAAAAAGAACTGTTTTTTTGTGTGTGGAATGTGTGTGTGTGTGTGTGGAATGTGTATAAAAGTGACAAAATACAATCTTGTGTGCAGAGTCAGCCCGCAAAAAATTACGATACTTATTTTTGTAGCGATAGCTACATTACGGTAGCATTTCGAGCCTTCAGCGTGGCTGCGCCGCCACGCTGTCACGTGGTTGGTCACGTGGCGCGGAGCAGCTGCCGGCGGCGCGGCGCCGTGGCTGATCACGTGGTTCGTCACGTGGTTGGTGACGTCACCAGCCACGTGGTGCGGGGCAGCTGCTCCTGCTTGCGGCGCGGCGCGCTGGTGAAACCGAGCTGCAACACCTTTGCGCATGCGCTGTGCCAAGTGGGACGAAGTTGAAGAAGGAACGCCCAGCGAAACGGAGCGGCGAAAGACGGACTTCGCAATTCAACTGAGCAAGTTCCATCCGGCCAGCTGTAGCTACCGCGTCCCTCCAGGTTTACCCCGAGCTAAACCACCTCCAATTTCTTTTCTCTTCACTTGAGGAGGGTAGTTATGCTGACTCGAGGTAACTCTTAGTTGAGAAAAGTGGAGTTAGTTTCAATGTATAAGCTGTGGTGACGGCGACGATAATTAACGTCAATTTCATTTGTAAGCAATGTAATTATTCCACAACATACAAAACAACGAAGAAAAATTTGCAGACAGCTCGCTAAAGATTGCCGTGTTGCCGTCGTAAGTGAGCCGACAAACATAGGTGTAGTGCAGCGCCCCATTCGGTGCGATCCAATACAAATCACTGCGGTAAAAATATCAGGAAGGCTGCGTGGTTGCGGCTGCAGTCATGTTGCATTCGTGCGCTTACTTTCTGACAATAGCTAAGGAAGCAGCTGCAGTGCGTCTGAAAGCGTAGAAAAGGCGAGGAGGCCGACATATAACAGACGCATACGACGATAAACATACAAGTGCATTTTATAAGACGGAAATGATATAGAAAAAACAAAAAGCGCTTGCTACGCTCAGGAGACGCCGAAACACGCTTTTATAGACATAAAGCGCGCAGGCCAGCGTTGTATATGTTTCTGCTCTCTCAAACTATTTCCGCTGAGCTCTTTCCGCTATGCACTCTTACAAAAATTTGTTTAGACAGTCTATAGACTATCCATAGACTTCTGTCTATAGAGTCTATTGACACTGTATAGACAAACACTAGAGGACAGTCTATAGGCAATACAAATTCGATAGGCAGTCTATAGACAGTCTATGGATTTATGGCCATACATTTTATTAGACTTTTGTCTATAGACATTCCAAGGACTATGAATATACCAAAAGAAATTATTATAGGAAGGCAATAGAGTTCATAAGAAATCTACAGACTGTCTATAGAGCATTTTTGTAAGGTCAGTACCAGCTGCCCCTGTGTTCTACTTTTATCAAGCTCGTATATCCTGAGATAAGGGTTGCAGTTTTAAAATAGGCTTAGCAAAATATCGGGCTCACTGATCTAGGAGAGAACCGCCGGAGGGTATCGACCAGTGTTAAACGCCGCCACGTGTTTCTTTCTTTTATATATTCCTAGTGAACCAAACAAATGTTTGATAAGCTTTGATGCATGATCTTAGCTAACAACACACACAAAAAAATTAGCAACGCAATCTAATAAGACATCAAAGATATTCAAACCTTGTTTAAAGTTTCGTTTTATTCGTCTTAAAGCCTCCGTCATCGGCTTGAAATCTCCTTTGATGTCGGCTATCTCTCTCGGGGGGTATGGTAATGAATAAAAGTAAAACTTAATTTGGCAGCCCTATTGTGGAAATTGTAGAGCAGAGCATTCGCGCAAAATAACAACCCATAGCCAGCAGTTCTGGACAAAAGAATTTTTGAGCAGGAAACCGTTTATGAACGCGATTTTTTTCATATAACGTAAAACTTTCCTATAACGAAGAATGTATCCGCAGATCACCCATCGGCAGTCTTGTATTTTTTTTCTATTCACGTTTTTGCTATCGTCAAAAGCGTTCCCCATTGGTTTTCTATGGCAGTATTAACTGTTCGATGCGATCGATAGAAGCACTTTAAAAGAAAGATTTTGCTACATATCAGGGCCTTCAATATTTCCGTAACAATGTCTTACAATTTTCCAATTTTCAAAATTTTTGCCCAAGAAAGGTGGACATGGGCCACCGAAACGCTAAGCTCTGCAAGATGGCTCCACGTAGGGGGTTCATGAAGACGAAAAAAAAGGCGCATTTTTATTTTAAGAAGGCCCGAAAATAATACCGCAGCGAAATTTAAACATCCTATAAACGTCCCACTTACGAACTACCAACCGCCGAATACAAAGCTACGCAAAGAATGCACTTCGCACTACAACATCAAATAGCAGTTATTGAAACCAACTTTGTAGTGGACATACAGCTAAGACTCGTTTTTTTTTTCGCACTAATGGACGCCTACAATGGTTGAGCCAAAAGTGCGCAGCGATTTACAAATGCCGCGCTTCAAACTTACGTGAAGTGAGAGCGCAGCATAGCGCTGCTTCTAAACACAGCCCACCGAGGTGGAAAAGGTAAGAAAAAAAAAGTTTATAACGCTCATTGCACGCTCCAGAAATTCTTCTCCGTCATTTCTTTTGACGTGTGGCGCATGGATACTAAAGAATTTAAGCTCCTTGCGAAATGAAGCGCCCACGGCAAAAGCCTCACATCCGTCCTTTAGAACGCAAGGCTTTGTGCAGACCGCGTGATGAAGAATCTGAGACGGAATGCTGAGGCTATTTTCTATTTCCTTGCTCCTCGGTATTGAAAAGCCTTAGCGAGCGATGATCCCTCTCGCAATATCTCTGTCGGCGACGGTATGGCGGCTATGCGGGATTCTGTGCTCGGCCAGCAATGTACGTGTCTTCAGTCACTTTTGTTTTGGGAGAAATTTTGATGGTGCGATGGCTACGCAACTTGCTGAGTTGCTTTGCCGCTTTGGTTACGTGTGCGATCGAATGCCCTTACTGCTGCTTCCTTGAAGGAATGCACTTGTGAGTTTGCTGCAGTTCAGGATAGATGGCGCAATGTTCGGGGATTTGAAAAGCAATCGGGCTTAGTTCACAAGATATTCCAGTTGGAAGCAATTTACGGTTTAGCATTTTCCAGCACGCAATTTGAACCGTGCCATGCTGGCTTAATATTAAACATCTGCTCACCACAACGAAAAACCAGTAACTCTCAAGTACCCATTATTATTTTGTGGGTGCATTAATCTGGTAGAAATAATATGGTAAAACAAAAAAACATGTTACTTAGTTTGTAGGCTTACATCTAATAAAAACTATTGGTCAACTACATGATGTCAGGAGGAGCGCTTGTAAGAGGGCGGTACCGTCTATAAATGAAAAGACTCAAGCCTTTGTGCCTACACAGTGCTCACTTTTGAACGCAGCAGAGTATGGATCGCGCAGACAAAGGTCGAGTACTCAGCAAGAAGCCAGAAGGGGCTCAGCGTTCTAATAATTAAGTACAGCATGCACTTTCAAGCCGACCTGCTTCACATGTTTCACACAACTACTTAAAATATGGGATGTAACTCAATAATGGAACGCATATAGGTCCCAGCTTCTGCTTCTGTAGCCATACCCACTCCCCTGCCTCAAGTTACCTGTAGTCATCAGCACGAAAACACGTCATCACATAAAGAGTTCAGACGACCGATAATAGCTCACGTGTCCAGTGCTGATTTCTCCTGTGCCCTTTCTACGTAATGGCGTCATTTTGCTGTCACATGACAAAAAAAATGGTGGAAAATTTCTTTCCTTAATGACGTCATTTTATGCGGACGACAACCTCGAGGTCTCAGTCAGGTTATATCAATAACAGCTCAAAGCGTAAAATGAGGCTAGGCGCTAAGCGATCAAAAAGGAATAGAAAAAACTAAAGAACCTCATAACTGACCATCCAGCTTGGAATGCCGCCATATTTTTTCCTCGTCATCACCGCCACCTTCCGTCAGCCTCAACGGAAACACGAACAGACGTGTGCGCAGGTCGATGCGCGCCGCTAGAGGCCGCCCCTGACAACGACGAGCTAACGAAAAAAGGTCGAGCTAACGAAAAAAGGTCGGAGCTCGCCGCTGGAAAGAAGGGAGAGAGAGACCGCTTAGGTAAGAGAGGAAGAGGGATTGGGGATAGCTCCTGTGGACGGGCGCATCCATATTGCATTTCTGCTCACTCGCTGCAGCCATTAGTAGCAAACAGGGGCTCTGTGACCCGGGCTGCCGGCTGCGATTGGGGCGAGGCATAGATTAGTCGGCGATGTCTAGAGTGCACTAGGCTTGGTTGCGAGAGATTCTCATTAGTGGGAAGCGGTGACATCACGTCGCAGATTGTTACACCATCGACTACTGTTTCCCACTTATTGTTCTTGCTCTTATCACGTTGCTTTTTTTTTGCGATAAGAATGGCCGTCGAATACTTTCGACCGGAATGACAGGTGCTATGCTGCTTGGCTGTACGATGCTTGTCCCAAATATTCGCTAAAAAGAGATGTTGTTAAGCTGCATGCGCTACATATAATTTAAGGTAAGCGGTCATGAGTTTTGTTTACAAACCGCACCAAGCACAGCCACATAGTAAGCCTTGCAACTAGCAATATTCGCATACGTATGAATTCGCGCTGCCACAGAAACTAACCTAGAAGGTGCCAACCACTCAGACAACAGCGCCAGTTTTCATAATGAAATAAATTTCTCAGTTTAATGCATAAAAAACGATGACGGCTGCCGCTTCGGGCAATATAAAATAACCAAAAGCAAAGCAGGCCGCGATACAAACCGGAGAAATACGTGTCCAAGCACATTGTCTTTCCCTGCAGCACAAAACCTTTTATTCTTCTTGCACGATATGTATTACAACGGCATGATGTTGTATCTACATAAACTATTTTTATAAAGAAACTGGGAAGAAATTGATACCCAGGTGAACCGCAGAGCAAATAAACATCGCAACACTCAGAAAGAGATGCAAGGCTGAAGTCATGCACCTGCAACACAATTATACTCAAAAACTCTGGACACAAGCATTCTTGAGCCGGAAACTATTTGTGAAACCAATTTATTTATATAATTGAAGATTTCGGTAGAACTATCAATATATCCACAGATCACACGAGAGCAGTTCTGCATTTCTTTTAACGTTTTTGCTATCGTCAAGTGCGTTCAGCATTGGTTTTTTATGGAAGTCTTAACTGCTCGATGCTATCGATGGAAACAGTTTAAAAGGAAGATTTTGCTACATATCATAAGAATGGATCATAACGTTCACTATTTTCATAATAGTCTTTCAAAATTTGTTTTCATTTTCAAAATTTTTTCAAGAGAAACTTCGAAATGAATAAAAACCAAATCTCGCACAGAAACGGTCATATTCACGTTTAAGTTTCCAGTTTAATAAAACATAACAATACAAGCAAAATTATTATTTGAAGCTAGTACTCTAGGAGGTCTCATGATTAAAAAATCGTCAGGCGAACCTCCTACTACAAAATATGTAGTTTAAACATGTACTAAGACAGTGGTTTCAAGTTACAAACAACGATAAAAGACAATCATAAGATCGCGTATGTACGAACGAAAGCAAGAGGCATTTAACAATAAAAGTGGATCAAAAAACAGAAAAAAATACACCGGTGTGCACAGAGTTAGTCCATAATTTGCAATACTAAACAGTTTTCAATACGATGCAAAAAAAAAACTGTTGCGTGATGATTTAACTTCGTGTGGTAAAGCGTTCCATATTGTTATACCAGCGAATATTGCGAGGAATTTTTCATAATTAGTTCGCATTTTCCGAAGGAGAAGGTTAAGACACTCCTGGTATACACTGACGCCATGAATGCTTGACCAATTTTCTCTGCTTGTAACTAACTTATTATTTATAGATGCGAATTTCAAGACTATTATTTGCATCATTTTATACTATTCGCTTTCTGTAATATAATTTCTTGCAGCATTCTATCGTTGATTTGTTTACCCGTACGTATTTCTGTTATACAATGTTCACTAATGCTTTTTTTTCTCGTTTATCCAGTATTGTATGTTTGTGTGCTCTTTATTGTGCACAGTGCCATTTCTGTAGGGGGTACAGACCCCGTCAAGCCGAATTCATTTGGCTTTTTGTCTGTACTCCCGTCAACTGTACATGTATAGATGCAAATAAAACTTGAATTGAATTGAATTGAGAAAACCTTGTTTCGTTAGCACTGCAGAAATAGTTGTTGAGGAAGACCAAGTTCTGTGTCACGATGGATAATTCGGTAAACAATAAGCTGGAAATAGTAGGCGATGGCGTAACAATCTGCGACGTGATGTGATTGCGAATTTCGACACCTGAGACAAAAGAAAATTTAGTACCCCACCTTGCTTTACTTCCCATCTTGCTGCCGGTTGTTCCACAACTGAGGGCAACGTAGGAAAGAAAGATCAATTTTTTTTACCCTCCAGCACGTCCCGGCATCTCGGTTCCTTTTTCACGTTTCACGATTGTTTACCATAAAAACGTCCCATAGTGAAGCTGTTACACTGTACACGCCTTATATTCCTTACGGTCGTCAACACGTGCCCACGACGCACTACCTCGTGCTGTTTCATCATCCTAACAATCTCCTGTGTGACTAGTATAGAGTACTTTGTATTCTATAACTGCGGCGTTGCATAAGCCTCGACACACGAGGCGTATACGCTCAAAACAAGCAGCATAACCTGTTTTTTATGTGCCAGCCGGCAATATATGTTGGACATCAGATTTTTACGATATGATCGAGCAGTGCATTTATATGACAAATACTACTGAGCGTGATTCAGGCTGTGCTGAGTATTCCGGTGGCACCACCTGCTGGGTTGGCTACGGTAGGTGACAAAATATCGTGCCCGACGTTAACGTGCTTTCATAAGGTTTACTGCGTTTTGCGCAAAATGTGTGTGTGTGCTTGCGTGTGTGTGCGTGCGAGATTGTGTTTGTGTGTGTGTGTGCCTGTAACGGCTGCCTGGCCCTGGTCAAGCTGTATACCTATAGCTTTTAGTCCAGGCAGCCAGTCAGTATTTTCTGGGAAATAAACGAAATTGAATCGAATTGAATTGAAATATTGCATCATATGAAAGAAATACCCGTATATAAACGGCTTCCCGCTCAAAAATGCCTTTGTCCAGAATTGTTTGGTATGGGCATCAAAAAAGTGATGCCACAAACAACCTGTGTCGAAAGCACGTAAGCCGCTTATGCTGTTTACACTTGCGAGAGCCTAAAACCAACCGTCACAGCAGCTGCTGCTGTCGTGTGAGAAAGATAACTGCGCAACTCTTCAGCGTGAAGCCCGCTTGCAAAACTCTGGGCAGAATGAGCCACAACTAAGGGCGTTGTGTCGAAGCAAGCCGCCATCTTGTTGCTCGTCAGTGGTAAGGTGTTTGTCAGACAGTAAACTACTCATAAGCAAAAAAATAAGCCCGACCAAAGTATAAATACACAAGTGCAGTGGGCCGCATTTGTTTTTCTATTCTTTGGCTAATTACTAAATTGTTCGTGTTTTTATTCTCCTCGGGCGCAAAATTATACTCCAGCCACATATTCACAGAACCAGTGCAAAAACTGGAGCCCAATACGGAACCACTCTCACATGTACACAGCTTGAGCAGCAGCTTAAGTTTATTAACCACAGGCGCAATATGAATGCCTGCGCTAGAAGCAGCCATTACAGCAATGAAAAGAGCCGCCTGAACAGCTAATTAATTAGAAAGAACACCCAAGAAAGAAAGGTGCTTCTGGCGTTACTCCTTCTAGGGTTGCCTTGAAAGCAGATCTTCGGAGCTTGTGCAACTCTGTTTCATTTCATCAAGAGTCTCCAAAGCAAGGTGAGCCGGCGGCTCTCTTCGTTAGCGAGAGTAAAGTTGTTGGGTTAGTTTGTTTGACTGAGGCAAACAGAGAAACAGAGAGTCCGACTAACTACGAGAGGTAAGAAAGTAACTACAATTAAAAAAACACTCGAGACTTCGTCTCGATCCACGCTGTGTTCTAGTCCGCTGCCGACTCCCTCTAGAGTGTTTAGCTTTCGAGTGGCATTGAAAGGTTGGACAGTTGTTTGCCCGCTTTTTTTGTTTCGTGTTCTATACGAACCTTCCAGCGAAAACACGAAAGAACAGAAACTACCGCGCGATGGTACTTCATCACGAAGGAAAAATAACGAAGCCTGTAAGCCTTCTTAAGTGTTTCGTTCAATAGGCTCTGAGTAGATTGTTTCTTTCGTTTTGCAGTTCTAATTTACTACTAATTTCTTGACATGAAGAGTGCCTTATTAGAACTAAGGGAAACCCTCAAAAAAGAACTGTGCCCTAAAGCACTAGGTTTGAGCGCTCGTCGGGAGTGCAGTCTGAATTTCCTATTACAAAGCTGGAGATTGTTATACGCGGGAAAACAAACTGACTTACGCTGTGGCTGTGTTATCGCAGTGTTGAGAAAGAAGTCATGGGTTCGATACCTAGCCGCTGCGTCCGCATTCTGGCCGAAGCGAAATGCAGAAAAACTCGTGCTCCGAGTTTGTGTATAAGTTAAAGAACTTTTTGTTGTAAGTTCAGCGTATTGGGGACAATCCCCTGAGGTGGACTAGATTTCATTTAAGCGAGCAATTTTTACTGATTTCAACTGTTCGCATGAGCTGAGACAGGCGTCGCAGGATGCGCAGATTGAGATCTTTTGCGCAAATTGAAGAAAGGAAAAGCAACGTATAGAAAGCTATGCAATCCACTGGCCCTTGCAGTGTTATACAAACAGGATGCACAAAACACAGAACTTTATAAAGAAATGCAGACAATGCTGCTTGACTTCAACAAATCAAAAATATACAAAGCAAGTCAGTAACGAATAAAAATTCTACCATTGTACGGGATAGCTAGTGTGCGTTGGGCGAAGAAAAGTTTCAAAAGAAATAATCGCAGATCCTGCAACAAATTTATCAAAGTGTTATCAACCATTTTCAAAAGTACATTTTAAAACGTTACAAGTTCCGTGAGGATAATCTCATTTGTCAGTTGGTTTCAGTCGTCTGTTGAGTTAACTACAAAATAAACCTTCAAGCAATCAGTTCTGTAGTGCAATGGTTTGATGTGTTTTGTGTGTTTAGTTGATGAGTGAAATGTAATATCTATTTCCTGATATGCAAGAGATAGTTTGCACTCAGAATTAATGATTGTCATTCGCATGAGCGCACCTATTCCTCCACGAACGACAAGCCGCACAGATTTCTCAGAAAATCCGCAGATAAAGAAAAATTAGACTAAGCGCGGCGTTCAAACGTGGGAGCAGCGCCTATCGGGGCCAGCCACTCTACCAATATAGCTAATCAGAACGGCTGACAGTTCGCAGGGCGTGGTCAAATCGATAAACAATGCGAAGAGATAACGGTGTTAGTTTAATCCCGGGTTCAAGCCCCTGATGGGGACAATTTTTTTTTCGACTGTGACGACTGTGTGAAACATGTAGAGCTTTCCTTTGTAGTTGTATACCAAGCGTTGAGGTAAATGCTATTGAGCGTATACTCCCCTGACTCTGTTGCATTCAAGCCCTACCTT
Organism: Amblyomma americanum; assembly: GCA_030143305.2. Taxonomy (NCBI): domain Eukaryota; kingdom Metazoa; phylum Arthropoda; class Arachnida; order Ixodida; family Ixodidae; genus Amblyomma; species Amblyomma americanum. The sequence goes on from JARKHS020003516.1 coordinate 207,920, forward strand.
CCACTACTGCATCTTTCAAAGACTAGCCGCTGCTTTGGAATTTAAGGCCCCTTTAGATAAAGTAAATCTAAATCAGGGAAAAAAACTAATATTTACGCATTTATGTGATATGCGCATGTGGAAAAGGTGATGAGTAACGACCTTTTTCCAAGAGCGATACGCGCCCAGGCAATTTCATAGGTTGCAAATGACGGCCTACTCTACCTATGATCGCAGCCACTAATCTCTTCCCCAGCCACCCAGTTTGTTTCACTACGATTATACCAATATTTGAGCAAAGTTCAATACAAGCAGGTGCTGAAAGAGCGGTGCTCAAACTAAAACAACCTCTTTACATCAGATGGCTGACGAAACTAGCTGCATTGCAATGCGTCTGGTTGTTCTGTGTCACCTCAGCTAACAAGCACGAGAATAAAGAGCACAGGCACGAGTGAAATGCATGAAAGCAGGCTAGAAGTGGCACTTAAGCTCGCCGTCTGCATGATTCAGAAGGGGCTGGATTGCATGGACCGCAGACAAAACGCTGATCAAGAAAGGCAAAGAAAAAAAAAAGGTGAATAAACCGCGAATGTCGAATGGCACAACGCACGTGAAGCAGATGTCTCCCGAAGGAAACAGGAGGAATCAAAAAATCGGGGCGACGTTAGTAAGTGGCGTCATCGCAGTAAGTGAGGTGCGCTTGAAAAATTCAGGGCAGACGCATTATCTAAGCCAGCCGTTTCTGCCTGTAAAGGTGGTTTCGTAAGTGCAGGGGTGCTCGCAGGTGAAGACAACGACACTGCTGGAGGGAAACGGCGAATGATGGCAGCACTATTTTTGCTTCAGCTGTGACATTTACAACTTAGCTGAACTGGATCGAATTTCATCTCCTTAGAAATTTGCATGAAATTCGTATTAGTGTATCTGTTGGGGTTTAAGGCAGCAAGGCAAAATCCAAGAGAACAAATACAAAAGATGGCATGGCAAGCTGCGGGAATTCTTAAGCTTCGTCTTGAGTTCAATGATGTTTAATTTCATTAATGGTTTGCATGTTCTATTTACTAATCCGTTTGATGTGTATTTAAGGGCGAATCCGAGCGAACAGAACAAATGAGTTAGCATTGCATGGTACAGCTTGTGAAATCTGAGTCACATCACTCTGACTTAATCCGTTTAGGAATTCATTATGCCAACCATCTTACACTTCCTGGTTAGTCGAAGTTATAACCTCGGAGTGGATGCATTTTAAATAAGAGGTCAAGAATTTTGAACTCAAATCGCCGCTAACTCACGCTCCCAGGCGGCTGCTTGACTATAACGGAGAGTTTTAGCGCAGCGACTATTCACTGGCGCAGATGTGTACCCAGGCTAGGTGGTGACTCCCATATGCCACTGCGCATGCGCTGAAGGCGCCCGGCAGTACGCCTCAGCTGCGCTAAAACTCGCTGACCTCTACCAGTGAGCAATAAACGCTGTTTTCCTACTAAGGTCTCTGAGCAAGTTATCAGACTCGACAAGATGCTGCCTTTCTCGCGCAAAACCTATATTTGCCAGGAATAACGCTTATCAAAATTCGCCTCTAGTTTTATCTGTTGCCGAATGGAACTCGCTACCTGCAAACATTGTTTCGCTTACGGAATCATCATCATTTCATACAGCACTGCTAACCTTTTTAGAGTGTGTCAACCTGTCCGAAACCACATTTCCTTGATTATTTACTTAAACAGTGTTTTCAAGTGCTTGGCATTGTGTAAAATTCATTCCGCTTCATCTGATATGTATCTGTGTAGGCTGTTTATCTAAATGTTTATTTGATTGTATCCTTAAACTCGTGTTCCGATGGGTACTGATTGTTTGCTTCACATTTTAGGTTCTTATGTGTGTTTCACGCTACTAAACATTGTATAAACTTCGTTACTCTTTCCTTTCTTTCTTTCTTTCTTTCTTTCTTTCTTTCTTTCTTTCTTTCTTTCTTTCTTTCCTTCTTTCTTTCTTTCTTTCTTTCTTTCTTTGTTTGCTTCTGCTAGATGTTTTTTATGGTTCCTAATGCCTTCATATATTTACATTGTACAGATTTCACTCATGCTTGAACTTTTTCGTCCCCCCCCCCCCCCTATGTAATGCCCTAATGGGCCCTTAGGGTACTCAAATAAATAAATAAATAAAAATAATGGATCGTTCGAGGCAAAAGTAATCGCTCTTCTGAGGACGTTCGCCTTGATAAGTACGCCGTCTTAATTGCATCCTTTAGCGGAGAAACGCATTTCCCAGGTGGTCCGTACTCATCGAAGCTAATGTAACCGAGTAACTAGGAATGCTGAGAAACACGGGCTACTCCACATAGTCTGTTCTCGGCTGATAAAGAAGAATAACTCAGGTTTTCAGCTTACAAAAATGATGCTATCATTCTAATAAGTATAGTTTGTGTTCGGGATAGTTGGTTGTTTAACACTGGAGTGAATTTCAAGCACTGCATAGTTTTACAGGAAAAGAAGAAAAGCCAGGGAAGACGTTCAACACTACTCACCGCGTTGAACGTATCCCGTGGCCTCCTCTTCATTTGTTGTAATACTATGCAGTGCTTGCAATTTACTCCAGTGCTGCCATTCTACTTCTTTTTTGAAACGCTGCGCAGCGCCTGAACAAAGTCACTACCCTCCACTGGTTACTTCAATATGTGCCTATTTCAAAGATTTCTCTGCAGCTCGCAAAGTGTTATTTTTAAGCTTCAAACAATATATGCAGTCTTTTATAATAGAAGACTAAATATTATTTTACAGTTGATGTTATAAGTGTGTCTTTGTCAAAGGCGTTTGTAACGTTGTGTGTCTTGCTGTAGTTACATGTTTGCCCGAAATTTAACTCGTAGGTGGAAATTTTCGCTAGAGTCAACCGCACGGAAGCAAAAGCAGAGAGACAAATTCTCTCGTTAATTTAAAAGAAATCCGGATGTGACTCGAATGCGAAAATCACAGTGCTTTGGCGTGTTGTGCCTTTGCTGTGTCCTGGCAATTGAACCGGTTGTGTGTACGGCCTTTGGCGACGCTGCACGTAACTGCACGAACTGGGCGTCAGTGCTCGTCCGCGGTAAGCGAGAGGCTCGCCCGAGCTTCGGCTCACCACGCCCGAACACCGTTCTCCTCTGGCGTCTACTTTGGCCCGCACTTAGGACGGGAAGCTGAGGAGAACAGCACCAACAGGCTTCCACGCTGAAAGCCTCCTAATGACGCGGCCGTAATTTGGCGCGCTTTAGCGACGGCGCTCGTACTGGCCTGATTGGGACGCCAGAACAAGGCAGAGGGGGAGAGGGAGAGGAGGCGTACTTCACTCCCTCGTTGTGGCCTTGGCGCTCGTATTACGCGAGTGCTGTTCCTGCCTTAGGGGAGGCCTTATTACGACGGGACTGATCCTTTCTCATCCAAAGGTTGAAGCTGAAGTACAAAACAAAAGTTGTTGTTGTTGTTGTTGTTGTTGGTGGTGGTGGTGGTGGTGGTGGTGGTGGTGTTGGTGTTGGTGTTGGTAGTGGTGGTGTTGGTGTTGGTGGTGGTGGTGTTGTTGGTGTTGGTGTTGTTGTTGTTGGTGGTGGTGGTGTTGGTGGTGTTGTTGGTGGTGTTGTTGAACATTTTGAGTTTACCTACATTGCACCGTGGTGTAGTGGAATAAGGTGAATGTAGACATGTTTATTCACGAGCAAATGTAAAAAACCGTTTCACACAGGAATGATTTAGCAAACGAGAGCTCGTCGGTGAAAGGGCCACGAGCATTCTTAGGATTCAAGAGACGTGAAGATAACAAGGTACAAGGTATTCAGGCAACAACGGTGGAGCCGATAAGAAGTAAAAAATGATGGAAGCCTTACCGCGTCGAAGTTTCGAAACACTTAAAGAAGAGAAACAGGAAGTCTTGACCGCTACTGTCGCGACGTCAATAGAACTGCTAGCTCGCCTCAGTCCGCGAAACACCCGCACGTGACCTTGAAGTGTTCAACCGAGAGCACTCAGCGACCGGAAACTACCGCGAGAACCTCACTCCCACCGCCATAATGGCAAGGTCAGCAGGTCACGGTGCGCGCGCTAGCCGCAACTCAGCCTGGCGTGACTCGCTCCTTTCAGTCGGTCTCAAGCCACTCTTGATACTGAACGTTAACCCGTACCCCAAAAATTTCGCGGGGCACTTATCCTCCGCCTTAAAGATATAACGCGAAATTGTTAATGGTTGCTGGCTACTTTCTTGATTAGTGCCTCTTAATAATTACACACACTCATTAGCATGCATCAGCAGGCATACTAGACCACGAGGCAGATTGCAAGACACACAGGGTCTTCCCTTAACAAAAGTCGAACGTAAATTTAACAAGACGACAAAAAAGGATAGATGTACATTGTAATTTTGAGTTGCTTGAAAGCGCACAGTGGTGACAAACACGAAAAGAGAAAGAGGCTAGCCCAGTCGTCTCATTTCATCCTTGTCCCTACTTCATTCAAGCAACAGAGCGTGCTTCAAAGGCATTAGGGTAGCTTGTCTAACTCGCAACCCAAAGGTCGCGGGTTCGATTTCGATCTAATTACTCCAATTTTCTTTTCAGCGTAATTAGTTTGCTTTACATCTTTACATGTCATAATGATATTTGAGCCATGCTACGACCTCATAATCACCACATGAAGCAGCGCTGTAATCATGGTGACGGCGATGCTCTGTTGAGCTGTTCGCTGCACAGTGCAAGCATCCGCGCCATCCTAGATGCTTCATAAGTCGAACACGATACCATTCAATCGCCATGACAACGCAAAAATAGCATGCCCTTAAACTTGCCACCAGTTACGCGGGGATTTAAAAAGCACATACCGAGCGATTGCGAAGCATCTACTCTATTTAGTATATGCCTTTAATCGTCACACCAAAGACAAATTCAGTTCTGGGTCCGGTTGAAGTTTGTAGTAACCAAAGTCAAGTGAAAAGTTTCCTTCTTCCCACGAGCCCAGTTTAATTTATATACAAAGTTTAAATATGTCGAAATACGTTTTTGTACTCTTGAAAACACCGTGTTTTTATCTTGGCTTCGCGCTGCTAGACCAGATGTATACAGCGAGTGAGCAGCTTTTAACTGCTTCTCGCTTCAGGTATCCAGGGAAGTGAGAATAATACAACTTATACCATCATGAGGACGTCTACAGGTTTAAGTTTGGTTCGCGCCTTGTTCTAATTACCGAAACAGTGAGTAAGAAATTTTTTTTCTGCTAATTATTGGCTGTCCAACTTCGGCGTGTACCCAAACAAGCCACCGACGCAAGCCGCGCCTCACCTATGTCAGATAGTCGTTTCGAGACACATTTCTTTCTAATCATACTTTAACTAATCCGGTTTGTTTACCTCACATGACGAGGCGTGTACTTGCTTTTTTCTGTCATTTTGCCTCCAGCAATATCGCCAGCAGCCACCGCTTAACTGCATCCCCTGCAAGACAAAGGCACCTCCCACATCATTTCACTCTGCCCCGTCTTTCATGCAAAATTTACCGCAGCAAATGGCGCTACTATTGTCATGATTTCCTAGAGTGTTAGCATATATGCCCATAACGCCTAATAATATTAGATCATGTGAAGCGAAATAAGCAACTACAGAAACCAGTGAAAATTCATCTAGTCTCACACATGCCCTTCCGTAGCGCTGCACGCAATAATCCTCATGAGGCATGTCCTAGCTTTCCCTACGCGGCTTTTAAAGCACGGCCCTGGGGACCTGAAATTCCCGAGCGCGTTCTTTAACGAGTTTCGGGCCCCTCGTCTTCCGGTTTTCCCGATGAAGAAGTTTCCTTTTCGCATATATTTCTTTTTCACCTGATGACCAGCCGCTGCACTGCAATAGATTTGGTCGTTGCAGTGCACACAGAGATTATAATTCCCGCGCTGAGGATTAAAACCGGGCAGCGCAGTCACAGCGCCGTGCTTGCGGATTAGCCCCAATCCCGCTTAATCTGCGCGCAACGCATAACGACGCAGAATCCAAGCAACATGAATCTTTGAAAGACGGAACGGCTAATTAGTATAAAAACGCTAATTATACTGCACAAGACAGTTAACCATCACGAGCGTACCTGGACTAAATACGCCCTATAGAAGAACGCATAAAGCTCTGCCTGTCTTTTATGTTTCCTTTAGATTTTTCTGTAATGACCAAGAACTAAAGCATATATTTAGATCTTTTTTAATCTCTTACGTTAACTATAATTCCTTCATTGACCTCACTAGACTGATCGTAATTATCTTGATAACCAACTACTGGCGATGCTGGCAAGGATGAACTACAATCCTGAGCTGTCACTTCCCTTACAATCATCAGGAGCAGATATTGCAACGATCACGGCTTTCATACGTCATTTATTCCTGTGTTAGGCCCACGATGGCCTCAGTTCCCTACGTACCAATAAACGCTAACGCAACTAACATAATTTTCACCGATCGTGGCGTCATAGACAAGGTGGTAATAAAGAATGCATGGTGTCGCAATTCTGACCGCGCCCAAAGTGTGAGGCAATATGCCACCTCACTATAAAGAATATGAATGATACATTGGCTGCAAAACCTCGCTTATAGGTCTGACTATTGCTGAGGGCGTGTTGCGAAAGTTACTAGATGGACGCCCCACCTACGCGGCAAAAAAAAATGGCAGACCTCGCGCCACCTACATGAAAAAAAGGGAGGCAGTAAAGCTACGTCTGCTGGTTTTGTAAGCCACATTAGTTTCTTTTTCCTTCCAAAAGGGGACGTTACTGCATTAGAGTGACATATCTACAATAGACTTTACTCCAAGGACGTGATATCTTTGGTCGGTCGGGTATCAAGGTGGACCTTCGAGGAGGTCCACTCTAAGGGACAGTGAGGATAAGCCACTGGAATTTTGGTTCTCAGTGAAGAAATGGTAGGGTTTTAACGTATTTAAACCGATTAGACATGCGAAGGCATGTGTTTAGCCTAGTTGGCTCATAGTTTTGCTTTGTTGGGTTGTCGGCGCGTCTGGCGACAATAACACACTCACTTAAGCTCTGATCGAGGTTAAGCTGATCTGATCTGTTCGCGTCGCTGATGGAAGTTTGTGAAGACGTTGATGTGCAATGCACAGTGGGAGTTTAACACGAGGCGTGATTGGCAGCGGCGATAGCATAGCTGCCTCGTGTAGTGGCCAGTGAAGCTGATCTGTTCGCGCCACCTGGGGTTTGAAACACTCTGGCGACAATATTTACTTTATTTCTGCACCCTCAATATCAGGGACACCACAAGATTCTTGGTTGGATTAGACATTGCTTTCGCACTAAATTTGATTGCTTAGCAAGTCTGGGGCTAGGTTGACATTTTCTCGACAGCAAACGACGATTTTACTGCTAAGAGAATTGATTTTAAAAAATTCATTTTTTTCCCCGCCACTCAATTGAGCCTTGTGACGTGAGTAATGAAATGGACTCCATGATTAGCGGGATATTAGTGGCTTTGGGGCTTAGCCTCAGAGACCCGCAACGCAGAAGAAAAGTTAAAAGCACTGACGTCATCGAAGTTGGATTGTGAAAATGGCCGCTGGCGGCGGTGTCTCCATATTATTTTTCTGCCGTTTTGTGGCGTCCGAAAACTTTCTTTATCCATGAAAGTGGCGCCTCTGTCGTTAAAATGCGGCACTCTATCGAAACAGGCCAGAGAGAGAAATAACTTGCGTGTTCCTATAAGGAAGGGTATCGACGTAAAAAGCTATCACTACCAAAGCGTCTGTGCGGAGAAAGGTGTGAAGCTGCAGAGATTCTTGGAACAGCGAATTTCAGGCCAAGAACCGCTTCGATTTTTTTTTTCCTTGACTACCGCGGTTCGTGGTAAGCAGCGAACTGCGTGATTAAAACGTGTTTGAGCCTCTGTGTTCTTTCTAAAGTGCACTTACTTACTTGTTCGGGGTTTTCTGCAGTTGAATGTTGATCGCCTTCATTTTGGGGTGGCCTTTCTTATTACCTTTCCATGCTCTCAATCTCTCTTTCCAACTTAGTGTCTGCATCCCCGTCTAGCGCTCAGCAGTCGCCTTCGAGAATGCGTTAAACAAACCAACGTTAGCGCGTGGCAAGGACAAAGTATTTTTACCGCGAACCGAATCGATTAGAAGGTCATGCGGCTCCTCCACTGTAAACGCTGAAATGGTGTTGTCACCGCAGGGTCGCCTCATTTTCTCGTGATTTAGGCAGGCAGTTCTGCTTTTTTTTTTCGAAAGCGTTTTTTTTTTTGCCAACCGGCAGCGCCTGCGTTTGCATCGACCTTCCTATAGGCAACAGCTTTGCCCTTCGATTAGGAAATCTAACTTAGGAAATAGCGTAGGTAATTAACGAAACGCAACCTAATTACCACGTTTAACGTCTTTTCTCGTCTCCCCCCATGCCAGTAATTGAACAGCGGAAAAAAAGTCTAACCTAGATTAGCGTAGCTTTTTTTAGGTGCAAAAATAAAAAAAGCAAATGCGAGTGTCTGCATATGTCTGCACCCATCGATTTAGCACTGGGCCAGCAACCTTCGGATGGCGCTTACAGGCATTACCTAAGTCGATCCAATCACGTTTTTCATTAATGACAGTTGCGTCCAAGAAGGCCCCAAGAGTTTATAGACTCGATATCGTTTTTTGGTTTAGTTCTCGGAGTAGCATGCCATAACCTGATTGATACTAACCGGCTTCACTGCTTAGCGTGTTGCTGCCATGGTGGCTCAGTGGATATCGCGCTCGGCTGCTGACCCGAAAGACGCGGGTTCGATCCCGGCCGCGGAGGTCGAAATTTGATGGTGGCGAAGTTCTAGAGGCCCGTGTACAGTGCAATGTCAGTGCACGTTAAAGAACCCCAGGTGGTCGAAATTTCCAGAACATTTCACTGCGGCGTCACTCATAGCTTGTTTCGCTCTGGGACGTTAAACCCCCATAAACCATAAACCAAACGAATCCTTAGTATCCTGAGCTCCATGTGGGTGATAGCAGTACTGATGTAAACTGGCAGACTAGAAAAGCAATGTCAATAGCAGGCTAGTAAGTAATGTCAAAGTCCTGATAGTGCAGGGGTCTGGGAGGGGGGCGGAGAAACAGGGTAAGAATGAATTGAGACAAAAATTCATAGAAAACACGGTAGCATGAGAAGCGTAACGGTCGATATAACACTGTCTTGTCTCAATATTGTTGAATGACCTGGAGCTAGCGGTTGGGATATCAACAGGGCATCAGTGCGCATAGACTAACAGGACGGTTACGACTGTGTAACACGATGTTCAGCGATAGCTCTTTAGGCATTTAATTTTGGGGATATGTTCCGGGCGCACTGTTGTACTGGTCAAGTAATGCACCCCTGCACTGGCAGGTGGCTGTTCCAAAAAGAGCCACCAGTAGGATTATGCGACCCGGGCTTATGCCACCATCACATTAAGGTCACGTGACCGTGACATCAACGCACCTACCGGTTACACCGACGGCGACCAGAAAACTAGGGACGAGCGCCTAACAGCTCTCGCTGTAAAACCTGTCCTTGTCAAGTTTCTCCTTCGCAGGCCGACAGCCAGAACCTAGCATGAAGAACTTCGCTTGAGCACACCGCCGTATGGGGTTTCTTCAAGGTTATGTTAAAAGGTTCCGGACCAAATCCCATCTCGCCATACTTCAACTCATTGTCATTCTAAGCTTACGGTCGCCGTCGGACACGTAAGGCGGACCAAGAAACGCAAAACACATGCGTCGGCTATACACTAACAGCGTCAACCAGGTAAAGAAGATGACCTCATATTCGCCAGCTGACAACGAAGTCATGTAAAAAGCAAGAGCGACGATACCAAAGAAAAGATTATTTCCTTTGCTTTCAATGTCACTCACACTGCGAAAAACCTTTCCTTGTTCCGATTGGCCCAGAGGTTTGAAAAATTCAATTAGAACATCTGTTCTTTTCGTGACGTCTGGGCCGTGATTTATCGCTATTTCAGCGCTTAACAAAAGTGCAATAGACCTTGGCTTCGGCATCACCTCCTATTTGCCGGCAGTCTGTGCGTACGTCTTCTCACATTACGTGGGATTAAGTGACATTCCAGCGTGCCGGCTCTCTTTATTTGTGTGACGCGTCTAATAGGACAGCCGAGCAAACGACAGAGGAGAGCTTTTTCAGAACTCCTTCAAAACTACGAAGACAAAACTGAACCGGCGTTTCTTGTTTGATCATTTCGCGGTCAAACAAGCAAACGCGCTCAATAAAACGTGAAGCCCCAGCGCCGACTACAAGCGCGAGACTTCGAAACCTGTCAGCGGCCCGGTCGAAATTATACGATGTGGGTGTCCCCGTTGCACCGCAGCTATGGCGCCTTTTATTGCGCCTCTTTCAAGAAGCTGCCGCGGGATTGCGATGGCATGACCGCAGCCTTTTTGGTGGCTTCTATCGGTACGCGGTTGTCGTGGCGACGAGTCTATTGCTGGCTAGATGCCCTTTTCATCACATGCCCAACCCCTTGTGGCGCCACCTTCATTTGCCAAGCTCAGACATACTTTCACCATGTGTACGGCCGGAGTATACGCGGCGGTGGAGTTTATTAGGAAAATTACATACGGCACGCTTGGGTTAATTCAGACGGTGAAGCATTCGTCACAACCCGTCAAGTCAGGCCGCGACATGTGGCACGTCCCAAATCAACTCCGCCACAGGCACATTCCTTACTATGTGCACGGCCGGACTAGACCTAGCGGTGGAGTTCATTTAGAGCATGACAATGACACGCTCGTACTAATTCAAGTGGCGAAGCACTCGTCGCCGCCACGTCTAGTTTGGGGGCGCACATAGAAAGGAATGTGTCTGGTGTGGAACTGATTTGAAGCATGCCACAATGCACGGCCGGACTGTACGTGGGAGCGAAGCTTGCTCCATCACCGCGTCCAATCAGGCCGTGACATGTGCCATGTATCAAATAACGACAAACTACCTGGGCACCAGCACTTCAGCTTCTACTGACATTGTGAATACATACGGGAAGTGGCTAAGTCAATATGTTTTTTTGAGTTCCATTCTCTTTTCCCACGTTGTTCAGACATGGCAGAGCTAAACCGCTCTTTCTCCTTGAACAAGTCGGATTCAGAAAACGTACTCCTGCCTACAGATATTTGTTTATTTATTTGTGTTAAATGTCTTGATGGGACTTTTTCTTGGACGATTTTCTAGCCACCTATATAGTATGTCTAGTGATGTACAGCTCTACCAAGAGGATCATATCTTGCCGAATACGCCGCAGACACGGTCGGAACTGTCGCATGTGTTGCGAAAATAAAGTAGCTCGCTCCGCTCTTTCTCGATCTCTCTATTGCTGACCGCTTTGACTGAGCAGCACGTCATCGTGGGGCACCGAGAAGAAAACCCTGTTACGTCACAACTAGTTGCCTCATATGAAAAGCCCCCTAAAATGTACTTTTACCATCAAAGTCACAGTCTCGTGAGTTCTGCGCCGTCAGACCAAGGTTGAAAAGGTTAACGGGACATGCCGAGCGATCAAAATAAACTGTTATGTTCTCCGCGGTCATCTCTTATACCAGCACACAATCTACCGATGCCGTTAGTGCTTCCGGTTACGTGAGGCATGGCCACGTCGTCGCTTGGCCTTTACCAGAATACCGAGGCCACAATTCGATTAGCCGGAATTGCAGACAAAGCCACAGAAAAGCGCAAGAACATGTTTTGAGCTCGAACACGTTTTTATTCACGTTGATTTTCAATCTCAAATGATGCAGCTGCTTATCGGCAAACTACAGGCCGTCCAAATAATTCATTCAACCGCCTGCGTAGCACTGGCTGTTGAATACAAGACTCCAGCATTCTGAAATTACCAAATACAGGTACAACGCAGCGCCACTTGAAGTTGTTGTTTTCTTAAACTTCTCCTAGTCAATTCCGGAGCCTCTTTATCTTAGAAGGAAGCGTCGACTAAAAGGTGAAGGAGAACGCAAGGACGTCAGAAAGGCCTAACTAAACATCTTGCATTGCATCTTCTATGTGCACGTTTACTGCATATAAAAGAACAATGCGAAAATAGTTAACTTCTCTCTTTACGCAAATAAGTGTTTAACGACATATACCACGCGCTACCGTATACAAGCATATAATATGAAGCAGCAAACCCACGGCAACAAAAGAATGCAGCCTATAAACTTTAGGGGCTCCTGCGCCGAGGTGCGACATGTATAAGTCTGCTAGTACCACACTAAACTCAACACTTTCAGTTTGGTTTTAGGATATTAGCGGAGAAACATGAACAATGAGCAAAATATTTCCACATTTAATCGCGAAACGATCGGTTTGCCTTAGGTCCTGTGGGGGTGGCTAAAAAGAAAATATACCCCTGCTTGGAGAGACAAATTCCTAAGGCCGGAAATACTGCTCGGCTCTTGAACACAGTTTCACTTTACGATTTCAGCCACGGCCGTAAAACACACTTGGCAGCTTTCATCTGGTTTCACTACAGGGTCAACAAAATATCAACAACGGCACACACTATAAGCTTACAATGTACTCCGCTTCATACATCAGATGCAACGCTGACAAAACTAGCGCTCTTGTATGTGCTGCCTGCACCCTCCATCAAAAACTAGTGCGTTCCTTGTGGTGAGGGAAACACAGTAAGTGTTTTTCCTGCAGGCTTACTACATGGCACATTTGTCATGAGCTTGATTAAATTCACTCTTATTGCTGACGACACGGTGTCGCTTTCTCGTGACTTAGACAACTCAGCCACAGAACAAGCACTTAGTAACACGCCTCCATTTATTTTCCCGTGCGGACTCCTTTCGTACCTTTCACAGTGTTGCACCTCATGTATGAAACGGGGTATAGGCAGCCATACGCGTTATGTACCAGAATCAGCAATTTTGCTTGGGTTATGTGGCCAACCTGCAATAGTAGCTTCCATCAACCTTTTGAAATTTTTTCTGAGCAATGTGGTACCAATTCATGGTACCATGATTAGCTGAGTGAAAACGTCATTGAAAACTAGAATAACCAACGGTACGCGAATTTCCCCTAAGCGAGAATTATCGTTTTACATGTCCAGCACTCTTGGACATAAATTTCAATTGTGAGCTAGATGTGGGATATTGTAAGGTACTGTTATGAAAATACTGAAGGTGAGGGTCCATTCCTCCGACGCGCAGCAGTATCCTCCGCTAAAAGTTTGTCTATTGCTCGCATCGAATAGTTAAGACTGGCATATAAATCCAATGGGGAACGTTTTCGCCGATGGCAAAAATGTAAATCGCAAGAAAATGCAAGCCTGCCGAAGGGAGATCTGCGCATATATTGATTGTCATAATGGAAAGCAGCAGGAAAAAAAACCATGCCCGGACGCGATATTCGGAGGTCGTGGGTTCGGATCCCACCGGCGGCATGGTTGTTTTTCTGCTGCTTTATAAGTAGTTTTACTTAAATCAATGATTAATTGCAGTATTTTTCTCCCACTAATCCGCACTATAAATTTAAATAAAAAACATTCCCCAATGCACCTTGGTTTCGGTGACTGTTGGCTTCCTTCATATATATATATATATATATATATATATATATATATATATAGAGAGAGAGAGAGAGAGAGACGCCTATAAATACGTATGTGTGTTTGTAGACTCTTCGTTCAACACATGTTCTTCCATACTTCTATACGCGTCCTTTCACATAGTCGTGTATTCGAAGATCTTGAATAGTTCTGCACTGCCATCACACAAACCTTTTACTCCACCTAGATCACCGTTCTTGGAGCAGAAGGCGTCTGTCAAATCTCGCGAGCCTTCAACTCCTGCCCCCACTTTATACGAAGAAAGAAAGAAATCAACAAATACCTCCGCTCTTGTAGATTAAAATCATTCGCAGATAGCAGGTCTGTGTTGTCCTCTGGGCTCAACGCAATAACCCCACACATTCCTGGTGACGCCAACGTCGTCGTGAGTTCGATTGGGGCGTTCCTTTCCAAAGGTGCTCCCTGATGGATCGAGGAGGCATGGAGCGAAACCGCATACCAGACCAGATGGCGCAATTTTTCTCACAGCGCCGCTCGCTCGCTGCGGTTCGACGGTGCGTGGGAGGTGCGCTGGCGTTGTTCCACGCGATCTATCCGAACGGTGCCCGTGCTAATGAACACCTGGTAATGACGCTTGGCAACAGGGTACAGCGAAAGGCGTATTGCTCCTCCCGGTGAGTAATTATTGCCCGCAGAGTGTTCGCACGGCTAAAGGTACCACTTGCTACCAAGTAAAACCGCGATGATTCTCCGCTTCAGACTTGGAGCACGAAACTTGCTCCGAGCGATAGCGTGCTTATGAACCGAAAAAAAGAAAAAACGAACATGCCTAGTTATAATATGCAGTACTCGCCTACAGGTTAATGCTAGAAGTTGAAGGTCTACTCCGCTTGGTGGTGCTGCTAGCAAAGGATTTGTTAGAGAAATATAAAGAAAGAAGAACAAATACTGAGCCAGGTGGCACCCGCCGCCACTTCGTTTCAAAGAGGGCGCTTTTTGTATACATCCATCCATCCATGGCACTCCGGTTCACATTAAAATTGTTTGAAGATATTAAATGTCGAATTTTTACCTGTATTTCCCTTAATTATTCAAGTTGAATTTATTATTCTAAAACTTCATTTGCTATCACCAGGATTCCGAAGATCTGCTCCATGGCTAGAATTCAATCTACTACATTTTTTTTTTCAATACATCTTCGACCCACCCTCTTTCTTCTTCTATAATGGCACCCCAAGAGGACGATTTACGTCAGCGGATCAAGAACAGGGTCACATGAGCTGCGGCGTGACGTCATCAAATGCGTCATAGGCCAAAGAATAACTGAAAGTGCAGAGGGAGAATCCACTCCGTGCTCATGCCGAGTGTAAACACAGAGCATCCGCAGAACCAACCGAAGAATCAAGACCTGCTGCAAGAGAAACTCCAAACAGCACAGCTGCTGATACTCATGGGTATCTACGTTTACGTGGCATGCCTAAGCTTTCAATCATTTTCGTCAACCTTTCACACTTTTTTATACTATTGAACATAAAAATTATGCATGACATTGACCTGCCGTCATGTACCGTAGCCCTACATGACACTAGAATGAATACCTACATCGCGCAGGACCGCTGTAAAACTTCAAGTAAAAGCGTTTTGTGCCGTACAGGTCGAAGAAATCTGGAACGAAACACTTTAGTAGCATGCAGTCAATAATTAATCTGCTTGTACAAGTAAGAATAGGATTCGTCGCTTATTTTGTTCCGGACGCACAATCTTTTCAATTTGCTTTTCAAGTTTGATGCAGATGTAAAAATGAATGTGTTCTTTGAATAGAAACCAAGTGTTCCCCTTCATACTGCTTGCAGCTGTACGTGCGAGAACGCCATTTTCAGACATGCTGGACTCTGTATCCTTACATATTATAAACAGAAGTCACTTCATCACTCCCTTCGCAACGAGGTTAAGAAGCAAAAACAGGAGGGGGGGGGCGGGGCGAGAGTCGTTTTCACTGAAGTCCAGCACAACAACAAAAACATCTGCTGTGAAAGATGTGCGATCGGCCGGCGTCGCGAATCCGGGCGCGCAAGCTTATGTCTTTGCGGATCGAACGCCAACAGCTGACGTCATTCAAACGAAACCGCCTGGACGGTAAACAAAGCGCAAAGGCCTCCAGACGCTGACCTCGAGAAAAGCGCGCAAATTCGTCATACGTTGAGGGAACCGACCGCCGCCAGATTGGCCACATCCGGGGTCACTCATTAGTCCGTATGGTCGAGGCCGTCAGGATACTGGCCGCCCTGGTTTAAAAGGAACTAATGCTATTCATGTTCCACCTATCAGCGACCTAAGAAATACTGCTGGCCAATAAGCATCTCACGTGTGGTGTGATTTCGTTAGTTTGACCTAACTAACGTGCCCGGAAAACTCGTTTCAGTTTGCAGGAGAAAGTTGTGCAATGTGACACACCTTTCATCCCAACCAGTGCTCTCTAACATCCACGCCCTATTCACGCCTCTCTGCCCTAATACATGTAAATTCTGCCTTTTCACTCATAAAGCCCGTACTAAAGAAAACTATTAAACAGTGTAGGTAATACATCAAAGCTTTCATGGAAGTCGGGAGTCAGGGCAAAACGACAAAGTTTGGTATAAGTCACCAAAATCCGCTCTCTAACGCTTACCTCACCTGACAGATTTAACACCGCCACGTTAACCTCTTAACCTAGTAACGCAACGCAAAGCACTCGGTCGCCTCCTCATTTGATGGAGGTAAACGCTGTGACGCCCATCCATCTGCCCGAGCATGCGCGCGCAATGACAGGTTGCCAAGGCCAAGGAGCTGGAAAACAATCCGTGCTCTTCGCTCTGGCGTGCGCGCCTGGAAGGTTCTATGGCCGATGAACCGTGCACAGGACATGTATCCGACGGCTTGGGCGATAGGCGAGGCGCAAACCGCGCGCAAGGCACATATCCGTGACCGCCGCTGAATATCTTCCGGAGTGGGCGCGCGCGCGCACCTCACGACTTGCCTTGACGACGGGCGCCTCTGCTTCCACGGTCCTTATCGACGCTGTCCCAGGGAAGAAGAAGATGCGGCGGCCGCCATGGCTCCTGTCCCCCGATGCTGCTGCGCTCGCATCCGCGCGACAGCCGCGGCTGAGGAGTGGAGAGCGCGCCTCCTATCGACCCGCCGGCTGGGCCCCCCAAGGAACTGCGATCGCAGCGCCAGCACCCGTCTTCCCTTTCAACTAGAGCGCGCGTTCCCCTCGCACCTTTCTTTCCCCAGCCGACCTACGGGGGCACGTCGTTCAGACAGCCTGGCGCCACGCGCACCCTCCCTACTTCCCTGTTCGCCCTTTCCCTATGATCCCGCTCTATACCGCGGGAAAGACTGCTCGGGAGCCGCTGGCACTTTCTCTAACGGTAGCGCAACAGCCGTCCAAGGAGGTGCGCTACGAAGAAGCTGAGGAGGGGGAGCAGTAAAAGTGGGTGTTTTAGGGAGGACGGAGCACAGCTTGATGGCTTTGCTACGCAGCAGCGGTGGGACAGGAGTGCGTAAAAACATGCGCAGGATGCATAGTTGAGGGCCATAATGAAGATGCATGGTGAACGCAGCGACCAACGCATGAAGCTGAACAATGCAAGCAGCTTTGCATAGTGTTTGTTACGCGCCCTGTTTACCGCGGATAGGCAGCGGGAAAGCCAACTACTGGGATGGGCCTTGCACAGAGAGAAATTCAATAACCAACGGTAGCGACATACGTTGGAGAAAAGGTACAAGGAAAAATCCGAAGCAGAAAAATGAAAATAGAAAAGGGAAGTAGAGATGAGTGAGTGAGTAAAAACTTTATTGAATGAAAGTGTAGCTTCGTGGTCAGTAAGTGAGGTCCAGACCATGTAGGTCTCGTACCACACAGGCCCATTCGACAGCCTTGACTTGAGTGCCTCGGTCGTCGCTGACCTTTACTGAGAGCCACGCGTCAGGTGAGAGAGCAGCCATGAAATCTGGGGGTGGGGGATGTGCTTTACAGTCCCAGATTATGTGGTCTAAAGTAGCTTTATCGATGATTGAAAATATAGAAACAAAAGATGAGCAGTAAAGAGAAAAGGCCGCCTCATAAGAGCATCTGTGCCGGCTTAGTGTTGCAGCGTGTTTGACAGCATCTGGCTAGGGGAGCTAACGACTTCTGATCTAGCCCGGCTGTGCAACACGAAATAAAAACGTTGGGGAAAGGTTTGCCGACAAAGGCGTAGCGGTGACAGGGTAAGAAAAAAATGATACGTTGCTTCCAATTCTTTGCGGAACAAGCGCAGGACTGGGAATGACCAGCCGGATATATGAAGGTAGTTAATAAGACAATCGACTCTGTAGCGAAAAGTTGTCAGTCAAGTCACTATCTTGTCTAATGGACTGAGCCGCAGTCTTCGAGCACTTCAAGCGTCCGAAATTGTCACGGAAACGCTTGTGATAATGATGAAGTGCTGGTACTCTGCATCTTCTTCTGGCATCAGCTCCATGCATTTAGTGCGAGCCACAGGCTTCCGTACTGTCTTCCTTTCCGTACTTATCCCCTCCCAACAAGCATTTACAAGGCACAGATGTGGTACCGGCAAAGTGCTTGCTATGGGTTTTTTTACAGCACTAGCTATTAGAGCGAAGGTTCCCGGCCTCCGCCTGGTAGTAGTCGTGGGATGACTGTTATGACGCGGAGGCCTCTTAATCACGATTTCACATGGTCACGTGATTTTTCGTCGTTTTATCTGGTGGCGCAGTTAGCACGAGGCGACTGATGACCTTATGGCGTGATATGTAGGAGGGAGCGGGAAACCCTCAAGTGACCGAAGAGATCCTATAACACTATAGGTGCACTAAAGAGAAATCTGAACGCGTCTTTTTACAGCGGGAACTCTATCTACACGTTACCGGCATTCTTAGAAACTTGGAATTACTATCCTGTGCGGCCGATTGCCCCAATTAAATCGGATTAGAAGTCCCGGTTCCCGCCTTTTTTTAAACTCAACGCGGTAGGCAGGCGGAGTCAATCAACGCGTCAACAAGTCCCGTGGCGACTTCACTTTCGCTTTTAGTTTGATTTTTAGGTTTCTATGAAAAAACATTTTATGCCACAGACAATATATCGGCAAATTAGACCCACGAAAATAAAAATACACGTGGACTCTTTTATTTACGTATCACTCCGCCGATGGCAGAGCGGCAACCCGCCACGGGACTGGCTGACGCGTTGGTTGACTCCTCCTACCTACCGCGTTGAGTTAAAAAAAAAGAGCGGGAGCCGGGACGTTTATTCCGATTTAATTAGGGCAATCGGCCGCACAGGACAATAATTCCAAGTTTCTAAGAATGCCCGGAACGTGTAGATAGAGTTCCCGCGGTAAAAAGACGAGTTCAGATTCCTCTTTAGGGCACCTTTAAGGTGAATTTAAGTGTCCCCAAAGTTTTGGCGCAACAAATAGACAACCGTAGAGAGCAAACTTACTCCAGCACTAATAAAATCGAAAAATCAGTTGAGTGTTTCGAGAGTGTGCGCGTGTGCAATAGCTAGACGAAATATTCATACATAATTACGATTTATTTTTTATTTTTTTGCACCGTCAACGCAAGCTGTTCCCACTCCTCGTGCGGTTGAACCATAAACTTGAAAGCTTAGAGAAGTCCCGTCTCATTAAGTTGAGTGTAAGTTTAATTTATCCGCTGCTTTGATTAAGCTGGCCGCGAAAACGATAAGAGCACCGGGAAGCGTAGACCCCGCCTAATTAACCCGCATGCCATTGCATGAAAAAGACCGCTTCTGTGAGTCCATGGAGCCTTTGTGGACTTTCCACCAGTATCGCTGCGTACTTCGTATTCGTGATCTTTTAGTGAATCTTTTTCATTGTGACCTCATTAAAGCGCACCGCTATCCTTCCTGCAATTCAAACATTTGAACGCAGAGTTAATGAACCGCTTACAGAATTTTCATTACCTTTTATATCATATAATGTATTTTATTATATTTTTAAGGGTATAGAGTGGAGCTTGAAAAAATGATTTTCCGCTAAGTGAGTTTTGGAATGTACTGCAGAAAGGAGCATATATATTGGAAATGGGAGTAAGCAAGAACGCAAATAGGATTTTTGCGTTCTAAAATTACGTTTGAAAAAGCTCATGATCATCAGCACTTTCAATTCTTGTTATACATTCAAGGGCCCCGCGAGACGAGCACAAAGGAAACAAAAATAAAGCGGAACTGACAACAATTCATTTCTTTGGTGGTAATGGCGCGAATTAGGACAGAAATGCAAAGAAAAAATTACCTTCTAAACTTTAACACACCTGGAAGCGTGGCGAATCATCGACGCCCGAAATAAGCGATGATTCTGCTGCTCAGCTAACTAGGACAATGATTCCATTTCAGTTAACTATCTTAGCATGGTGTAAAAACGTGGTGTGCTGCTCTTTGGAATTTCAGCAGAGCTGCAGTACTTTACAGCATTTGGAAAGCAAACAGGCAGAGGAAGCTGTCTGCAAAAATATTAAGTGCCGGAATCGCAAGAAAATATTGCTTGCGAAATAATTAACAAGCGTTTTTTTTTAAGGTAAGTATCGCTAGCGAGAGAATGCTATAAGGTAATCACGGTCCCCTCTTCCCTGCAGGAGAGAGTCCACTGAGAATATGAAATTGTAAGGTTTCATTTGAATACATTTACTTTCCATTCAGTCACCTAATAAATATATGCAGAAAAAACCTTTAAACCGCAATTATGCGTGGTCAGCATTGCAAGGCATATTTTATATTTTTTAAAAATTCCCGTCGTACAGTATTCGTTCATTCCACTAATTCCATCATCCTTCCTAACTGCAACTGCGTCACTGCAACTTTCGGTGAAATGGATTCAGTGTACGGTCCCTATGCTAATTCCAAGAAAAGGGCTGCCTAAATGTGATCCACTAGGCTCCCGGTAGAGAGCAGTGTCTGGAGTTTAGTTTCTCGCTCGCCTCAGTGCGTAAAATCAGGGTACCAAAATCAGAGCCACTTTTTTTTTTTCAGTGCATGAATAGTGCGTTACACAGAATATATATTCAGAAGGAAGGGCCGAAGTCGGACGCCGAATTGTGACCTGCTTTCCACAGTGGGTGCAGAAAGTACTACGTTTGTTATCGTTAATAACGGAAGCTCCACGCCGGCGGTGTAGCGCTATGGTTCAGAATGACGCGAAGCAATTTGTACAATGACGGATTCAGACAAAGTAAGCTCATAAACACAGAGAAAAGCATAAGAGGTAGCCGCGTGCAAGGACTGCCGCCGCTTTTTGTCTCTGCACAAGCGAAATCACAGTGCAAGCTTTTTTTCAGCATTCGCTAGGTTTACCGATATTATTGTCAACAGTACTACCGGCTGGCTTATTCCATGCAGTTAGCATACTCGCGAAAAGGTAACACCTCCACTCTTTCCTATTTACGAATCGAAATGAGAGCCCCCTCCCCCTCCCGACAGCAGCGCCTAGCCCCGATAATGCCCTACACTAGTCAGTCGTTGAAAGCGACTGACTGATTAATGAAATACAACGGCGCAAGAAACCACAGACGAAACCAAACATTAGACAGGACGGGCGCTGCTTAATTCCATTAGCTATTCCATTAGTTGTTTTCCATCTCTTCACCACGGTGTAAGAATATTCTTACACCACGCTCTTCACCAGCTGCCTCAAACCAGTGTTGATTGATTGATTGATTGACTGATTGATTGACTGATTGATGATTGATTGATTGAGTGGGTGGGTGCAGATGCTCAGAATTGAAACGGAACCAGCGTGATTGATTGATTGATTAATTGCTATATTGATTGATTGATTGAGTGAGTGAGTGAGTGAGTGAGTGAGTGAGTGAGTGAGTGAGTGAGTGAGTGAGTGAGTGAGTGAGTGAGTGAGTGAGTGAGTGAGTGAGTGAGTGAGTGCAGAGGCGCAAAACTGAAACGAAACCAACGTAAACACTGCGACGCCCGGAGTAACACCTACGCTAGGCGAGCGAACTTAATGTGCGGAGTAGAGGCTAACTGCAAGCGACGTAACGTTATAACGAATATTTAGCTTCCTTTGAGCGTGGAGAAGGCCGTACAGAAAAGCAACTCTCAAAACTGCGCTGCCGTTGAGCCAATCCCCACCAGCAGCGCCCCCACTGTCACTGCCGCACACAGAAGCGCTACAAAGGGGGCGCCGATATTGCTGGAGCCTGTGCCGGTGCGCTCACCTAACGAGATTACGACGGGACCCATTAGCGCTTTCGGCGAATTTATGTCTCTCCCGTAGCGCCACCGTGCGGAGGCGAGGGGGAGGGGTGATGCGGGCAAATGCCTGCCGGTTCCAGCCGCTAACGCGATCATCCGGCCAAAGGACGGAACTCGTCGTAAGCCGAGAGGCTTACACGAGTGCGTAGCACGGGGCGTCTTCTATAGATGGCGCTGTAGTTAGCGAGTGCAGGTGCCGGAGAGGCTGGTAGCTGTCTCCGCCGTCTTCATTGTTCGAGTCCTGGCCAAAAAAAAAATACACATTAAGACGCGAAAGAAGCATGGCGCACGCTTCTACTCTTGCGGAAAGTGTTAACAAATATTTGAAGGTGTGACTTGTTTAACTTTGTGTTTAGAGGAGGAGCCGATAGTTGAACCAGCTACTTAATGATTGGGTTATTATACTAGACGTCTACCTAAGCGTGGTTAGTTGCCCAAAGACGAAAGGAGAGTTCTACGGCAGTATATCAGTTACTAGGGTGCCTAACACCTGAAACTCTTCCCAATATTCGAGGTACCCCAGCACCTCAAGTATTTAAGATGCTGTGCCAAATATAACAGATATAAAGCAGGGTACCTAAGGGCAAAAATATATCAGATATTTTGCCACAGTAGTGCATAAAGCAAGAACAATGTTTGAAGCTTTGTTAATAACGAGAAGGAGGCATTCCGGGCCTCCTCAGTGACGCTGCTTGAAAAGATTAGTAACTTACCTTGATAGCTTATCTGCCTACAACAATTTTTTTTCTTTTTTTCACTGATTATTCTTCTATACGATTATAAATATTTCACTTTTTTATGTGTTGCACTGTCGCCTCGTTATATTTGGCTGCATGGAACAAAGTCGAAGGCTGTCAGTCAACCACTGTCCTGTCATTCTGCTCACTGTTATTCTGTAATTCTGCTCACGTGAGAAAAAAAACATGTCTCCTCTTTATTTTACACACCAGAAAAAATTCTGTCTCCTGAGGATCGGACATCTGGTAGCCTTGTCAACTCCAATAAGTTGAATGGCAATAAGAGTGACACGACGGCATTGACAGCAATCTGCTTACAGGTCTTCCCTCTTCTGGCGGTTGTCCCTGGTTCGATGTGACTTCCTTACAAATTTGCCTTAAACTACAAATATTTCGGGCAAATGCTCAGTTTCCCTTAGCAGCTTTACGTCTGTTATGAAGGGGATGTTTATTATAGCTATTCCAGACTTTATTTTATTCCGGTTTGTAAGGGACGCTCTATGCAAGGTGGGGACACGTCGACACAGCTCTGTGTAATAAGCCGAGCAGAAGACGATAAATTCACACGGGCTCCTAACTTCATTATGACTTGGCAGTGCGATAGCGTTAACCCCTGTTCATGCCTTTACCAAAAGTGACGTCACAACCGGTCTGGTGGTTCTCTTCATATATAGCTTAAATTTCCACTATAACAATCATTATTTCCGCATATCCCATCGGCAGGCTTCAATTTTTTTGCTATTGCCGTTTTTACTATCGCGAAAACCGTCAGCAATGGTTTTCTATGATGGCCTTAACTCCTCTATACAAGCGATGGACAAACAGTAAAAGAAAGGTATTGCTACGCATTGGAAGAACGAACCACTACCTTCAGTGTTTCCATAACTGTACCTTACAGTTTTCCACAGTTGCCTCCCAAATAAAATTGATATCCAAGAATCCTGCATTTGATGTCAGCACCTGTTCATTTGCACGTCTCAGTCGAAAAGAGATCTCTTATAGGAAAAACATCCAAACGCGTCTTTAACTCAGTTCCAGGATCCGCTTGCTGCTTCTTTATAACGTTCCACTGAGTTAAATTTATTGTGAGCTCAGGCATCGCCATCTGTCTCCGCGTTTGCTCTATTAAATTACGTGCGCGTTGATTCGTCCTGCGCAAGCAATTAGGCTTACAGCGTTAAGCAAATCTGCCCGCTCCACGTCTAAATCGCATTAGAAATGCATATAGGTGAGGCGTGCGCTACCGAGGAGTAGGTTCTCTCGAATGTCGCCCTCTCAACACGTTCCCCTGCTGGCCGGCGCTCTCGAGCACTGAGCAGAGCACGGATTTGTCTCTGCAAAATTCGGCTCCTTTGCAATCTCACGGGGCTTCTTCATATTTAGCACGGCCGGCGCAGAGAATGGTGACTTCTTTTTTTCTTTTGCAGTGACAGGTGTGTGGGAAGCTTTTTAGAGGTTCAAATGATGTCAGCGTCGTCATCGAGAGTTTTTTCAAAGCATATAACGCTATACGACTTTAGTCTGCAGCCAGCCGCCAACAGCGCATGCGCAGACGAACCCGACGGGCCATCTGCGCATGCGCTGTTAGCGGCTAGTGGTACGTACATAGACACGCTAATATGCCGTAATCGGAAATACCCGTTTCTGTTTTTTTTATAATCAGGATGTGCCCTCGATGGACCTAGGTGGGCCCCTCTTTGGCTATGCCTTGTGAGGTAATGTTATGAGCAGACAAGAATAAGGCAGACGAGAAGCTGCTTGAAATACGTATTGGAAAGAAGCCAGCAAACTCTGGCGCCAAGGGAAATAGAATATTACTGCAATGGTTTTGGCAAATTTGGTGGGCTTTTTTTCGCCCTCAATACCGTAAAGCTCCTTATATATACAGGGCGTTTTACCTATGATGTTCTGGGATTTTCAAAAATATGTATTTTGAGTTAGAATACCGCTTTTATAGGAGTAATATTGTCTGCGATGAAGCACATCAGAATACAGCAAAGATGTGCTAACTAGTAGGCTTGTTCAATAATACAGAATAGTAAAGTTGTTAGCTATTACCGTTAGTCTCCTGATTTATTCAGAGGTGTGTAGCTCACTATAAGTAACATCCATAGCAGTTTCTAAAGTTTTGAAAACGCAGTTATCCTCACCAGCATAACCCAGCAAATTTTGCCCAAAACACGCTCAAATTCATGTGCCTTCAAGAAGCGTGCAGGCAAACCAACCCCTCCAGTGCACGTAACTCGTCGAAATAGAAAACATTTGTTGGTGCAGAGCGCCGAGAATAAGTGCGTTTTCGAAATTCTAAAAACTGATATGAATATTACTCACGGCGCGCTGCAGGCCTGTCGATAAATAAGGGGACAAACGGTAATAATTAAAAGCTTAACTTTCTAATGTTAAATAACCAACCTACAAGTTACCACCTCTGACATTGCTATGCCGAGAAAAACGCGCTTCTAACTCAAAAATATATATTTTCTTAATTTCAGAACATTTCAGGCGAAACGTCCGGTTTACACGATTTCATTTCCAATAGATTTAGTTCAGATCGGCCATCGGTCTGTGGTTATCGCCCTTGCGCTTCGTATGTTTTTTTTTTTTCAGGAGGCTCCCATACCAACAACCCGAGCCGATGTGGTTATACTACCAAGTGAAATATCACTTATCACTACAATTATATTACTATATCTTAGTATTATTATTACAGTTGCATATTACGCCCGACAGGGATTACGCTTCCCCAAACAAGGGAGCGTTATTCTTGCGTTGATGCTACGATCAGTCGAAGATAATAAACTCTGCAGGTACGTGTCGTCTTCTCTCTGACAACTGTTCAGTTTGCAAATCTTATCAACCACCTTATAAAAATATGATACTGTAAAAACATCGCTATAACGAAACGATTTCAAACAAAGCAATGGCTATAACGAAGGACATGCGATTTTCCTTGCAAGTTCCTATAGAAGCCAAAGCATGTATCTCTTCTCCACGAAGTAAAATTTTTAAATAACGGAGTATAATGAACATCTAATCAACCCTACTAGACAATTCGCGCTGAGTACGTCTATTTGTAATGGTGCCCAACACATTCGTACTGAGCCGCCGCGGTGGCTAAGTGGTTACGGCGCTCGGCTGCTGGTCCGAAATACGCGGGTTCGATCCCGGCCGCGGCGGTCGAATTACGATGGCGGCGAAATTCTAAAGGCCCGTTTACTGTGAGATATCAGCGCACGTTAAAGAACACCAGATGGTCGAAGTTTCCGGAGCCCTCCACTACGGCGTCTCTTATACCCCGAGTCATTTTGGGACGTTAAACTCCCATAAACCAAACCAAAACCTAAACCAAACATTCGCACTGATTCGATGCAGCTGACTCAAATTACACCTCGGATAAACTGCTGTATCGAGCACCGCATAAAACGTGCGGTAAACTTACCCCGCCTTAAGCGTGGCCTGCGTGGAGCATTTTTCTTGACATTTCGTCAACTTCGGCGCGTGGTCTGACGCTGGCTTTCCATTCTTCGTCGAAAACTGGATACGCGTCCATCTGCACGACGCTGCACTGCGCGGTGTCATCGACAGAGTTGCCATCCGCCTTTTTTTACAAGATGGGGGCGCCCTCTGGAGAGTGGCGAAAATTCGTCTGCTACTGGTCGAAAACAAACGCTGGAGGGAGACGCAGGCGCAATCCGGTTACATGAGGAGCCAGCTGCGCCTGTGAAGTGGCGAGTGTGTGTGCTTTGTGTGCTTGACAGCTGCCGCCATCTATCGCATGCGCCTGTCACTAACATGAACTGTACACGCGCAGTAGGTGCGGGCGGTATTGTTTTCAACCAGTGAAGCTGGAGGAGAAAAGCCGTTCATGCGCATTGTAGCCGTGTGAAAAATGCGGATTCCTCGTTCTCCAATGCCCCGCCGCGGTGGCTCAGTGGTTAGGGCGCTCGACTACTGATCCGGAGTTCCCGGGTTCGAACCCGACCGCGGCGGCTGCGTTTTTATGGAGGAAAAACGCTAAAGCGTTCGTGTGCTGTGCGATGTCAGTGCACGTTAAAGATCGCTAGGTGGTCGAAATTATTCCGGGGCCCTCCACTACGGCCCCTCCTTCTCCCTTTCTTCTTTCACTCCCTCCTTTACCCTTTTCTTACGGCGCGGTTAACGTGTCCAACGATATATGAGACAGATACTGCGCCATTTCTTTTCCCCCAAAAAACCAATTATAATAATTATAATCATTCTCCAACTTCCTGCTGCAGTTAGTGTTTTTTTTCGCAGCATGTTCACATGGTTCAAACTGATTGGCGTTGCGATTGGTGTGCTTGATGATGTCCAAGTATCACTGGCTTCACAGGGCCAAGCGGCGGTAAACTAAGGTACATAACAATTTGCGTTGACCAGAAGGTTGTCACCATCAAAGTCTTAGGTCTGAAGTATGCAATCTCCGCAAGACATTTCTGTTATGCGGTAAAGCCCGCATGCTTGTAAGCTTTGCAGCGAAGCCAGACAAAACGGGTACTCGGAAGAAATCTCCTCCGCGCGCCCTCTTTTACAGTGACCCGTATCAGTTTCAGCACCTAGAAAATGGAGATAATATTTCTCCGCAGGTGTCACCTTGACCTTTGCGCCAATATTCCCCTAAGGTGCGTTTTCAAGCTCATGCGGGCCGCGGAATAAACGGGTTCGCGTTCGCAAGGCTTGTATAATCGATTGGTTTTGAAAAGGTATTCGGCTGAGTGGTGAGCATTCGGTGCGAGTGTTTATAGCTTCCGCGTCGTACTTCGGTGGCACACACACAGCAGCTATGTTGCACTCGGCATACACGGTGACAGAGGAGCCTATTGACATGCGGCAGTTGCAATCAATATCTCGTACCGCTATAAAGAAGCATCGGCTAGAACGAAAAACGGGGGGGTGGGGGGGGGGGGGGTCTTTTACTTTGTTATAACGAGGTTCACATACCCAACAATTCTGGACAAAAGCAATTTTGAGCGGGAAACCGTTTATCAACACAATTTTTTCATATTATTTAGGATTTCCCTATAACAATCAATACACCCGCATATCACCCGACAGCAGTCTAGTTTTTTCTTGTATTTATGTTTTGCTATCATCAGAACCGTCCCACATTGGTTCTTTATGAGGGTCTTAACTGTTTGATGCGATCGATGGAAACAGTTTAAAAGAAAGGTTTCGCTACATAAATGAAGAATGGACCATTACCTTCAATATTTCCATAAGTGTCTTACAATTCTTGAATTTCCAAAATTTTTGTCCGAAATTGCTGGACATGACTGTAGTAACAATCACTAACGCTTCCTTTCGTTTTAACGACCTTTTTTTGTAGGCTTCCTTCATCGTCATTTTATAGACGGCAGAATGGCCCACAAGTTCTTGTAATTACGGCGTTTAATTATAGCCCGTATCCGCTTGGCGTGTGGGAGAGTGGCGGGACGCCTGGAGCTGTTTCTATAGCTTCTTCTCCACATAATAGGACATATACACAATAGTGTGTGCACCATCCGATTTGCCACATCGTGCGAATAGTTCGGCGCCAAAGCTGAACAGATGGATGGATTTTATCGACATCCTTTTTCAATCAGAGTGGAGGCTGGAGCCACAATAACAAATTTAAGCGTCAGATTGCTTTGTTACAGCTGTCTCCACGTGGTACAATTTGCGACAACATAAATCCTTAACTAATATTTGCGCTGCCCTGAGTCATCGTTGTGTCGTGCACAGAGACGTCCTAATTTCTTGCGAGCTGCAAGCACGGCGTCTTTCGATATTTCTGCCGGCGCTACCGTCTCCCCGGGGAACATTTGTTAACCAGGAACTGTAATATAATAATAATAATTGGTTTTTGGGGAAAGAAAATGGCGCAGTATCTGTCTCGTATATCGTTGGACACCTGAACTGCGCCGTAAGGGAAGGGATAAAGGAGGGTGTGAAAGAATTAGAGGTGTCATAGTGGAGGGCTCTGGAATAATTTCGGCCACCTGAGGATATTTAACGTGCACTGACATCGCACAGCACACGGCCGCCTTATCGTTTTGCCTCCATAAAAACGCAGCCGTCGCGGTCGGGTTCGAACCTGGGAACTGTAGAAAGCGAGTTTTCGGCATCGTGACAATGAAGAGGCTTATACGACATATAACTAGAAGACTATAAATGAAAATTTTACTAAAACAACAATAATTTATTATTTTATTAACGCAATACTATTCACAAAAATTAAACGCCACTACTGCCGATTCGAATCGAGTTGCTCCTTTGACCCATTCTTTTGCGAAAAGGCGAACAGCTGCCACCTTAATAGTTTCTCAGCCAAATCGCCGCACGTTATTCTCCGCAAGAGGCGTGAAATATGCAGATCTAAGAATAATTGCCCAAACCTAGCCTGAACTACCTTGCCGTCTAATTAACTCTAGCAGAAACCTATGCGCCGTACGATTATTTCCTGTTGCAATGGAATATGAATTAGCTGTCGCAAAAACGTCTCTTCTCCTGGTACGGGTACACCTGTGTGTGACGAAAAGCGTTCTTTTTCAGTGCTATACCTAATTAGAAGATTCTCATTAGCAGAACAGTAACCCCAAGCTAACTCAGCAGTAAGGTCCTATGCAGTAAGGTAAGCAGAACGAGACGAGAATGGATGGAAGGGAAGAGAACGCGTGAAAAAAAAAAAAATAGGAAACTTCGGCGCTTCTTTTAGAGAACCCAGTCAACATAAAACTGTCGTGGTTACGCAATCAGCGGGGTCATTTTAATGAATCTCAGGAAGCTCTAGGCATAGCATGTGCTGCCTTAGAAGGAGGTACAGGGTTGGTCAAAAGTTTCCAGGCCACAGGGCCTGCATTTGCGTCACCCTCTAAGCTCAGTACATCTGTACGAGGTAGAAAAAGCATCATTCTCGCCTTTCACAACCTTCTTGGGTTCATACCGGTGTTAAGGGTCCGACTATAAGGTTTCAAAGCAGACGCTGTGGTCAGGGAACTTTTTACCAACCCAATTGCTGTCAGGGTGATCGCAAACAACTTCTCTCTAATGCCCTCCCACAGCTCCTTTTAGGAAAAAATTAACTGAAAGCATTAAAGATCCCGATTGTTGATACCTTGGTGTTTCTGTTTGGTGTTTTAAATTATTGTGAAGAAGGGCATTCTTAGTAAACCGAAGCCAGGAACTGGCTCTATAAAAATTTTTGTCGCCTTTTTCTTGCTTCTCAGCTTCCCTTCCTTGACTGTTTTAACCTGCCACGTTGCAATCTGCTACAGTGGGCAGGCTGTTAAGACGTCACAAGGTCACGTGACCTCTCTCGACCAGTCAGCGCATTTTGCGACAAACGTCGCCATTTTGGCGAAATGTGCACTCTAATGCTACCGTATTAAAAGCTCGCAAGCTGGTCCAGGCATTAATCCTAGTACTCTCCTCTATGGGTACCCTTTTGGGGCGACCTTCTCATTTCGCTCCCCTTAACAGAACTCCCATGGATGTCAAAACTCTAAAGGTTACCTTCTACGCTTGTAAACGTACAGATGGCTTCTCCGTTTTCCAAATTAACTCAGACCCGCATTCGTGACTTAGCAAGCCACTCAGGAGATGAACTGCAAAACATGATCAATTAGTTATACAGGCATAGCAGTAGTGTGGGTCTAAAAATTAATATGCAGAAAACCATGGCAATGTTCTACAGTCTTGCAAGAGAACAGCAGTTAACAATTGGTAGCGAAGTGCTGGAAGTGGTAAGGAAATACGTGCACTTAGTGCAGTTAGTGGCTGCTGATTCGAATCATGAGGGGGAAATAAGTAGAAGAATAAGAATGGGGTGGAGCGCATATGGTAGGTTCTCTCAGATCATGAATAGCAGGTTACCTATATCCCTCAAGGGAAATGTGTACAACAGATGCATCCTACTGGTACTCACCTATGGCGCAGAAACGTGGAGGCTAACGAAAAGGGTACAGGTTAATTTAAGGACCACGCCGCGATATATGCAAAGAGAAATGATAGGTGTAACATCAAGAGACCGGAAGCAGGCTGAGTGGGTGAGGGAACAAATGCGAGTTGATGAAATCCTAGTCGGAAATCAAGAGGAAGAAATAGGCTTGGGCAGGGCATGCAATGCGAAGGCAAAATAACCGACAGTTCTTAATAGTAACGGAATGGATTCCAAGACAAGGCAAGCGTAGCAGATGGCGGCAGAAA
Source organism: Amblyomma americanum (assembly GCA_030143305.2). Lineage (NCBI taxonomy): Eukaryota > Metazoa > Arthropoda > Arachnida > Ixodida > Ixodidae > Amblyomma > Amblyomma americanum. Next base: position 238,645 of record JARKHS020003516.1, read on the forward strand.
GTTAGCTGGGCGGATGAGATTTAGAAGTTTGCGGGGATGGGGTGCATACTTTAATTAGAGAAAAAACTAGAGCCAAACCATGCACACCACAAGAAAAAAACGAATACGAGACGCATGTGGTATGCATGGTTTGGCGCTAGTTTTTTCTTTAATTCAAGTATGCGCCAACTAACCAAAAAAGGTGTTAATGCGGGGATAGGGTGGCCGCAGCTGGCACAGGACCGGGTTAATTGGAAAGATTGGGAGATGCCTTTTGCCGTGCAGTGGGTGTAGTTATGCTGATGGTGATTATCATGAAGGCCTTTTTTTTAAATGCCTACTCTAACAACGCACCGCGATTTCTTCTCGTAGTTTCCTATAGCCTTCGCTCGTGCCTTCTGTGCTCCAAGCGTGACAACAACCCCCCCTCCCCCCCATTCCGTCCATTTGGGCTCTGCCCGAATGCTCCATCGTGCATGTGACCGTTTCTTCTGGCATCGAATGTCGCCACCTGCACACAGTACGGAGTTTAGAATAAGCGGACCCTATAAATTAGGGGGTAGGGGAACAGCGGGGCGCCAGTGCCCATGCGCAAAATAATCCTATGGGCGTTATTGTTCGGCGCATGCGCACTCTGGCGCCCCGCTACTCCCCTATCCCCCTTAACGATAGGGTCTCCCTGTTCTAAAGGTCCCTGTTGTCAGCTGCATTGCGAACCTACAGTGCGCTTGGTTCGCTCCATTCTATCACGCCCCCAAGACGCCATTTCGAGAAAATTGGCACCGACCTTCAGATTCCTTTCCCGGAGTCTCCAAACGGCCATCTTTGGATCCTAGTTTGCGCCGATTACCTCACCCGGTGTTGTGAGATAGCGGCTCAACCAGCGACCACCGCGTACCAAGTGCCATTATTGTTGCTACGCTCCGTCATCCTCCGGCATGTACCCCCACGAATAATCAGACAGTTTTAGCGTAGCCGGGCAGCCATCCGGTAAATATGGCAATGCGTTGCCGTTGCTACCGTTGCCAGGCTTGCCTAGCCGCATATGCCGTACGGTAGCAGTCGCCGTAGTTGCCGTGTTTACCGCGCGGTGGGGCTCTCTATCATTCACGACAATGGCCGCCAGTTTAGCGCAGACGTCGTTGAAGAGGTTCTTCTTTAATGAGTATCGCGTTTTCGATGTTCAACTCCTAGTCGTCCTCAAATAAACTGTTAGACGATGCTTATGAACAAATTCCTTAATAACATGCTTCCCATGTATATCGCATCAGACCCCAACACTGGGACATCATTCGGCCGCATATACCGTATATGCCTATTCATTCAGCTCTAAGCTTGTCGTTCGCCTTCTCATTTCGCCGCTTCACGTCGACTGTCGGGTTCAGGTCATTCACAATACGATGCATTTCGGGCATTAAAATATTAACTTCGAAATCCGGTGGGCGACAAAGAAACAGGCCTCCAATTGCTAAGAACCATTACCCCAACACCGCAGCTAATCGGCCCAATATTGGAAATATATTGGCAAAGAATGATACTATAACAGAGCACAGTGAAACCAGCCATGCCCAACATTGGGCCAATCACCTGCGCTGTCTGGACAGTTTGTATCGTGGTGGCGTTGAATCTCTTGCCGTGGCATCGCTTCATGTTCCTCACGCGTCACGGGGTTTTTTTTTCGTTGAGCGCGGGACCACCGGTCTGTTCTCGGAGACGGTGGCCGCGTATCGACAGAGACAGCGCAAGAACACACCCGCCGATATTTTGATTCCGTTCGGTACTCAAGAATCGCGGACAATCGACGTTTATCAGGAATCCCCCCCCCCCCCCAAATCTGCCGATCTCAATTCCCACAGGGCATAAACTTCTCACTCCCGCTCATAAGCATGCGTTGTATATCATTGTGAAACTCGGATAAGTATGCCAAACACTCGGTGTTCTCAGGGCCCTGACGTGCGGCTCCGTCGTCAGTGTGACATGAAAGCTCTTAGGCCCCTCTGCTATCCAGACCGTAGCTTCGGCGTTCATCATCGGGATGGCCTCAGAGCCCCGCCCATGACGCGTGTGGATATGGCATTACGATTGCCCAAGCAACCCACTCTGAGTAGCCTACGGCTATGTTCGTTGGAAGGCGAGCGCTATAAACTTGGCTGTCTTGGTAATCACGAGAGAATGGAGCATTGCATCGTTGGGCTATAAGCCGAGGTGTATTCAGGACCCGGAAATTCTCGTGTGTAGTTTCCTTTCTTGGAGTCTCTGAGCCTCAGAAATAGCTTGTGACAGTGATGGGCTTTTCCCTCCTCCGCCTTCTTTTTCCCTCGTTTAGTGTACGCATTTTTCCCCCGCTTACGGCTCCAGTAAAACGGCAAAAATGTCAAGAGAAGTCACCGCGAACATTGGAAAATCGAGGAACAAAGGGCGAGCAGCGCACTCGAAATTGCATTTACCAGGAAGGAAAGGTCAGGAAATTGGTTAAGATTTGTGGGCTTACAGCGCAAAAGGATTGTTGCTAAAGGGCGGCGGTTTCCACTAATAGTTGTCGTCGTCGTCGTCGTCGTCGTCGTCGTTGTTGTTGTTGTTGTCGTCGTCGTCGTCGTCGTCGTCGTCGTCGCCGTCGTCGTTGTTGTTGTTGTTGTTGTTGTTGTCGTTGTCATCGTCGTTGTCATCGTCGTTGTCGTCGTCGTTGTCGTTGTCGTTGTCGTCGTCGTCGTCGTCGTCGTCGTCGTCGTCGTCGTCGTCGTCGTCGTTGTTGTTGTTGTTGTTGTTGTTGTTGTTGTTGTTGTTGTTGTTGTTGTTGTTGTTGTTGTTGTTGTTGTTGTTGTTGTTGTTGTTGTTGTTGTTGTTGTTGTTGTTGTTGTTGTTGTTGTTGTTGTTGTTGTTGTTGTTGTTGTTGTTGTTGTTGTTGTTGTTGTTGTTGTTGTTGTTGTTGTTGTTGTTGTTGTTGTTGTTGTTGTTGTTGTTGTGCGTGCTGGACCAAATTCTCCATCGCGTCAAGTGTTCACATTGAGTTGAATTTTGCTTCGTTTTTTTACTTCCGTGGCTTTCCTCCGTCAACTATTCTACTTCTGATCCCAAAACAGTAGATTAAAGGAGTTTGGTGAGTCTATCAACGCCTACTTGTTTTCGAATTAAGATTCTATTGAACATGAGCGCCTGTTTGTGTACCCATCTGCTTCCGCTATAGTTTCCGCACTGTGTTTACCAAATACGCGGGTTTTTTTTTCTTCCTCCTTGGTATATATGAGTCACGTTTTATGCAAGGCACCTTGATGCTGGCAAGCAGGAAAACACTTTGCTCGCGGCCCGTGTTCTTGTTCATACGGCCTCGCGTCCCCCTGAGCTCCAAGAAAGAAGTACCTACGCCGCATTGCCGATGCAGTTGGCAATATTGGAAATGATAAAATAAATCTGCAGCGTCGGTAAAAGAAACTATCACTTCGTCACACCACAAGGCTATTGTTTCTGTCCATGTTTAAAGTCGCGTACACATTCCTGCGCTCTTAACACGAACGTGCTTTCAACGCCTTTTCTTTTCTACTGTATACGTGCAGCTTCGTCACGGTGCTCACGTTCTGTTCAGGGTTGTCGACACTTGCTTCCTGTAGCCTGCGTACGTCGTGTGAGGCCGCTGAAGGTTCGCTTTGAGTGTCTCTGTTATGTGCGAGAGTGGCTGTACTATACTATTGCCTACGTACTGTTTTTTTCTCATTACAGGGCTGTAGCTTCTTATCTGCGTTTCCACTGACTGCACAATGCGACCAACGAGTAGGTGATGTCCAACTCCTACTCGAACTACAACGTCAACGACGCTCTTTTGTGCCTGTAGTCGTGAGAACACCAAACCGCTTTGTTTCGGACGCCACCATCTGCCCATGTTACGCTTCCGCGAGACAAGGGTTCCCTCTCATTAATCTCCAGCTGGACTTTGATAGCAAAGCAAGCGCCGTTAATTTCGTTTTATCTCGTTCAAGTGCGTCCACGCGATTGTACTCATCCGCGGAAGAAGGCGCTGTGTCCAAACCAGCGACCACCATTAGGGCAGCTGTTTTCGACAACACTTCGGCCGTTCCATCCCCCCAAGCGCCTACGAAATGAAAACAAAAGATAAATGCTAAGCATTAGTGGGAAAAATATATAAGCACCGAGAAAAAACGAGGGGAAAGGGGCATGCTCTGGGAGGAGTTAAACGGAGAGGTTCGCTATACAAAGAAAGCCTTTTAAACGACGCGGGGAAAAACATTGAATATACGGACTCTCTTCAAACTAGAAACTCTTCTTTTCGTCGTTTTAAACACACCCATGCACGCGTATAATCACTTCTTTTCATGTTTTGACCTCGTACTAAAGAGTCGCAAGTTTTTACGCGATAGCGTATGCAGCTCGATCGGTCGAAAAGCAGTCGCCGTACTATCAGTCGGCCCCGCGTGTCGGAAATAATCTAGAGCGCCGTAAAAAAATCGTACGATAGTACTTTCTGGTTCTAGAGATTGATGATTGATTGGTCTGTGATAGGTGATGACGAGTTAATTAAATCACTGTAATAATTTGATTAATTAAATTAAAAAATAGAAAAGGGGGTTCAGTTCATCAAAATGCTAAGGAATAAAAGATAATGTTTGATGATGCTAGTTGACAATTGTGTAATTGACCAATTAGTTAATTGAAACAATTGAAAAATTTAAAACCGTTCTCGGCTACTGACCCGGCGCGGTGGCTCAGTGGTTAGCGCGCTCGGCTACTGATCCGGAGTTCCCGGGTTCGAACCCTACCGCGGCGGCTGCGTTTTTATGGAGGCAAAACGCTAAAGCGCCCGTGTACTGTGCGAAGTCAGTGCACGTTAAAGATCCCCATGTGGTCAAAATTATTACGGAGCCCTCCACTACGGCACCTCTTTCTTCCTTTCTTCTTTCACTCCCTCTTTATCCCTTCCCTTACGGCGTGGTTCAGGTGTCCGCCGATATATGAGACCGATACTGCGCCATTTCCTTTCCCCAAAAGCCGATTATTATTCTCGGCTACTGATCCGGAGTACCCGTGTTCGAACCCGACCACGGCGGCAGCGTTTCGATGGAGGCGAAACGCAAAGGCGCCCGTGTGCTGTGCGATGTCAGTGCACGTTAAAGATCCATGGCGGGAACACTGGGTGAGGCAGCAACTGCCGGTCATTGGTTCTGCTGGAAAAAGCCTACGTTGAAGGAACCCTGCGCTACTGTCTACCGGTGCTTCAGAGATTATCTCCAACAAGCAATAAGATCCTCGAGGCCGCGCGAAACAAGTGCCTGCGTATACGTCTTGGCCTCCCAAAGGGTTCCTCTGCATCACGAACAGTAGCAGAAGCAGGCTGTCTCCCGCTAGATGTGATTGCGTCCCGGGAAAATATGCGTACCCATCTCCGTCATGTCCTCCAAGCGAAGAAGCACTTCCTACACCGTGTTCACCTAAGTCACTGTAACTTTGGCTTTGGCAAAGCTGTGCAGCGCTTGCCCCTCCTAACTATTAATCAGTTGCAGAAACTACTACCTCTGACCTTTCCCCCCTGGATACTGTCGGCCCTAAAGGTGAAGAAATTTGTTCCAGGTGTGCATGCAAAGAGCCGGATGCCTCAGGCAGCGCTTTACAAGCTACTCTCGCCTACTTAACAGAGGAATGTACGCAGCATACCCACATCTACACCGATGGTTAAACAATCAAGAAACCTCTTGCTGTGGCCTTTATGTGCTCTCGACAAGCCACGTTTTTTCTTACCGGCTGCATCGGAAGACATCCTCGACGGCAGTTGAGCTTCACGGCATTAAAGAAGCTGTTTCCAATATCCTGCGCCAAACCCCCGACCGGTGGGTTATCTTAACCGACTCCAAAGCATCTCTGCATATCCTGTCCAACTTGATGAAGAAAAACAATCATCACTTCGTCTCCCATGACATCGGTTATCTACATCACTTTGGCTGTTGCTGCATGTCATTGCATATCATTTCAGTGAATACCAGCACACTGTGGCATTCTGGCTAATGAAAAAGCAGATGAAGCAGCCCGTAACGGCCACCAACATCGGAGATACATACATTCGGACTATGTTCACAAAATCTTTTGCGTCACAAATGGCTAAAAGATTTGCTTCAGAAGAAATTCATCGGATCGGGAGCTTGCCAACACATTATTACCAATTTCTTTACTCAGTCGACCCTCATCTCAGATCAAGACTACCACCCAGATTTCCTGGCCATCTGAAAACAATCTATCACCGACTTCGCCTGAACGCTACATTTACAAACGGCTTGCGATACCGTTTCAGTCAAACGAGCAGTCCGCTTTGTGACAACTGCGGCTCGATCGAATCTGTGGAACATATCTTGCTATACTATGCTGACGAGCGTGCGTACTACGAACAGTGCATGGAAAAGCTCTCCCCGTTGCCTCTAACCATGCATGGACAGTGTTTTAGGTACCTTAGCCTGCCCTAGGCAACAGTGACATGCAATGAACTTTTTGCGTACTTAAAGGACATTGGACAACTCGACAAGCTTCAATTTCATCTAGCATCTTACCCTCATGTATTCTTCTTGCAGTGAACTTTGTTCGCCCATATATCAGACTATGCATTTTCTCATACCATATGTTACATCATTACTCGCCAATACACTTAGTAGGCATTTAGTGGCCGCATTTTATGGTCTCCATCTTTTTTTCTCTTTAATTTAACCTTTCCCTCCTCTCCATACGTCTTTATCTCCCACGTTCCCATCCCCACGCAGAGTAGCATGCCAGCGACGTTTACACGTCAGCTAAACTATGTGCCTTTCATTAAAGAGTTTCTCTCACTCTCTCCATGTGGTCGAAGTTATTCCGAAGCCCTCCACTATGGCAGCTTTTTCTTCATTTCCTCTCTCAGTCCCTCCTTTATCCCTCCTCTTACGGCGTGGTTCAGGTGTCCGCCGAGATGTGAGACAGATAGTGCGCCATTTCCTTTCCCCAAAAACTCAATTCAAATCCTCCTTTATCCCTTCCCTTACGGCGCGGTTCAGGTGTCCAACGATATATGAGACAGATACTGTGCCACTTCCTTTCCCCAAAAACCAATTAATATTATTATTATTATTTCATTTTAAATGTGTCAAACTGCTCAGAATGGAAAGCCGGTGTTTTCTTTTGCTAAGTATTGGTGTATATCGTCGTCCTAATAAAACAATCTAAAAAAATTCCCGAGAGTCGTGTCAGCATCAGATGACGCACCAACAGCGAACGCTGTCGCGTCAACTCATAATCGCAACACAAAAGTCCTCCAACCTTTTTTTTTTGGGGGCGGGGGGGGGGGGGGGTGGGAGGGGGGCATCCATCTCGTCTGAAGGCTGTGGTCACTTAGACAGGGCGATTGAAGCCTGCTTATCTCGACTGCACAGAAGCCACCGACTGCTTTGCCACATGGCTCTAGAGGAAATGCGCACATCATGTAATCACAGCGCCCTCACTACGCCTCGGAAATCCAACCTCCCAACTTAGCTTTTAAATTTACTCAACCCCGTTTGTTCATGGGTTCACTGCAACATAGTTTTTGTCGCGAAAGGGAAAGATTGCGTAAGTTTGCTTTTTAACACTTACTCCGCCTTTATACTAAAACACTTCTGTGCCCGGCAGTCATCAGACATTTCGACCCTGCTTGCGCATGGAAGTGACCGCACAGTACGGAAAAGTTTACAGATATTTACCACATGGTGTGGGCATGTCAATCAACCGCGCACCTTTCCTCTATCCCCAACCCTACCCGGGAGGACTGGGAGGCGGCCCTGCTCGGCTGCTCTGACCTGGCGAGCCAAAAGGCCCTGGTCGGGCGCGCCCGAGCAGCAGCTAACGCCAATGGGCTGCTGTAATGAGCAGCCCACCTAGCAGTTGTAAGTAACGGACCCTTAAGGACCGATCCACTAGCTCCCTGTACATATTTTGAAAATAAACTTTTTCAGTCAATCAGTCAGGCCGACTAGCGGCAGAGCGCTACTGCGCGTCACGGAGCGCAAGCGACGCGGACGCTGAGCCCGCAGTCCCCATGCAAAATTTTCTACTCTCCATAGACTTTTGTAAGTAAAGTATATAGATATATATAGACGATCTATAGATTTAAGGCCATATACACTTATAGTGGACGCTTATCTGTAGGCTTTCTATAGACAATGTATAAATTTATGGCCATACACTTTCAGAACACTTGTCTAAAGGCAATCTAAGACTACGAATAGTCAGTAGAGTCTGTAAGAAGTCTATAAAAAGTCTATAGGCAATTTCCGTAAGAGATCTAGTTTGAAAAAAAGGGGCGGCTGAACGCAGCGGCACGTAAAAGCCTCAAAAGAGGCGAGTGACGCCAAGACTGTTGTCCGCTGAAGGCTCTGGCGCCTCAAGAATAGGGGCAGGCAGGGAGCTGTCTATACAGCTCGAAGAACAGAAGCGGGTGATAGTGGCGTCAAGCCGAAGAACCAGTATTTCAGGCCGCTACCCATTAAAGGAACACGGCTACCACCGTCCATGAACCGTCCTATAGAACGCGCTACGCCATTCCAGTAGTGCATGTCATACTTACACTTACCTTCAACGATGAGAGGAACTGAAAATTTTCGTTCGCTTCGCTTCCAGGCGACAAATAAATGCACAAGATCTCACCTGACGCCACGGAATTCTAACACATGTAGGAAGCTTATTTCTAGTCAGAAAGTTCTGTGGTAACTTGGAATAGTCAAGCCACGTTTGTACAGTGGGAACAGGAACAAGATGTATACTGATCGCTAGGATTATGTATTGACACACACACAAAACTCCGTCCTCAAAGTCAGACACACTGACTGCCCTTTTTATTTAACCCATCCTGCATCTTCTCAATGAAGAGTAGCGGGCAGAGAACCCTCACGACGACATCTCCAGCCTTTTTTTTTGCAGCAAATCATTTTTTTTCTCTTTCATCTAAGACCAAGTTCGAGATTCCGACTGCTTACTTCGTTCCAGCAAGACAGCCCCGCTCCTGAAAGAGTAATGTTCTTTTCATGAAAAATACTCTCATCGCGTGGAATTCAGCACGAATGATTTGCATAATCGAATCCCGCTGTGCTTCGGACGGTTCATCTGCATTTGAAATTTAGAAAAAAAACACCGGCACTGAATCGTACTTGCCTTTTGTTTTTCGTTCCTATTCAGTGGAGATCTCGTCGGCAATCTTCAACGCCGAAAAAATCCTTGAGTCTTTGCACCACATATCCAGCCATTCGATAATACTCTCTCTGAAAATATAGCTTCTTGGAATCTGCCTCTACTACGAAGGAAATGGTTTTTAAATTTTTCAAAAAGTTCAAATTTGCTACCTTTTTCGCTGTCTTGAAAGCAGTTGTCAAATTTATTATAAAACAATTATCTCGCAAAAAATTCAAACTGTGCGTCGAATACTAACTACAACTCTTCGCACTTTCATAAGCAATGAGTTTAAAAAACAGACCCACCAGCCAACAAGCGAGAGCCTCTTCTGGTCCCCACATACAAGTTGATCCGAAAGGCACGGAAAAAGTAAAAAAATTGTGTAATTTATTTATTTTCTATATTGATTTCTAAATACTGCAGGCTGCGATCCTGCCCAGGCAGGAGAGTGTTACAAAAGGTCAGTTCGCAAAGAACGCTCAAAGGTATTATATTAGCACATTCAGCAATCGAAACAGGCAGGCGATTCCATTCTTCGATTGTGCATGGAAAAAAATTTTTGGAACTGCTTAGTCCTTGCACGGTATGGCCTTATCACTTTTGTGTCTTTCAGTCTTGAAGATCTTTGTGGTGCAGAAAGTAAATACGAATCACGTGGCAATCCTGTTTTCTTATGATATAGTAAGGGATAATAATAATAATTGGTTTTTTGGGGAAAGGAAATGGCGCAGTATCTGTCTCATATATCGTTGGACACCCGAACCGCGCCGTAAGGGAAGGGATAAAGGAGGGAGTGAAAGAAGAAAGGGGGAAAGGAGGTGCCGTAGTGGAGGGCTCCGGAATAATTTCGACCACCTGGGGATCTTTAACGTGCACTGACATCGCACAGCACACGGGCGCCTTACCGTTTTTCCTCCATAAAAACGCAGCCGCCGCGGTCGGGTTCGAACCCGGTTAAGTGCAAAAATGTTAACCTGGCGATCTGTCTGCGCATCTGGAGTGGCTCGAACTTATGCTGCCTCAGCATATTAGTAACGGAAGAACGTTTCCTGTAATCGGATGAGATGAACCTGGCTGCATGACGTTGGGTGCGCTCCACCGGCTCGATGTTTTTTACATGGTAAGGATCCCACACAACAGAGGCATGCTCTAGGACTGGTCGAATCATAGTGCGATACGCTACAAGTTTTACGCTGGATGGGGACCCTTTTAATTTCTTGCGCAAGTAGCATAAACTCCTGAATGATTTCGAGTATATATCATTGAGATGCATATCCCATATAAAATTGCTAGTAATTGTCAGGCTTAGATATTTAACGGATGTGACTGCATTTATGCATTGATCTCCAATTTTGTAAACATACTGTAGGGGATGTTTCTTAGTTGTAATTGCCATTGACGCGGTTTAATAAAATTTTATTTTCATCGCCCTTTGCTCACACCAGTCCGTGAGTTTAAATTGCCATTCAGTAGTCGCCGACAGGAAGAATTCTTGATGACGAAATAAATGACACAATCATCGGCAAACAGTTTTCAGTGAGCCCCGCCGTGGTGGCTCAGTGGTTATGGCACTCGGCTGCTGACCCGAAAGACGCGGGCTCCATTCCGGCCGCGGCGGTCGAATTTCGATGGAGGCGAAATTCTAGAGGCCCATGTACTGTGCGATGTCAGTGCACGTTAAAGAACCCCAGGTGGTCGAAATTTTCGAAGCCCTTCACTACGGCGTCCCTCATAGCCTGAGTCGCATTGGGACGTTAAATCCCCATTAACCAAACCAAATCAATTTTCAGTGATACCTTCATCAGCAGTTTGAGCAATATCAATAATATATATGAGGAACAAAAGTGGTCCCAGCACAGATCCCTGCGGTACGCTGGACAGAACATGCAGACACTCTGACCTCATTCCACCACGTTCAACAAACTGTCTGCGATTTTGTAGATACGCTTGCAACCAACTGATAAGAATGCCCGACATCCCAATTTCTTTTAGCATCTCAATAAGCAAGTTGTGCGCCACACAATCAAATGCCTCAGATAAAGCCAGGAAAATTGTAAAAGTAAAAAAGATTGGAAAAAAATTGGAAAAGTAGAGACAGTATAGCGATGCTATTTTTCCAGAAACGACGAACGCTGGAATTTTTTTAAATAACGGAGCATTTTATTGCCAGATTAATTGCCGAAAGGTTGGAGTTTCCCTCATGTAAATTTCTCTATGCAGACTATAGCGTGTCCATAGACTTTTGTCTATAAGGACAGTAGACAAATCATGTAGAATAGTCTTTAGTAAATACAAATCCTATTACAATCTATAGACAATCTATAAATTTACAGCATAAGCTTTTAATATACTTTTATCTATACACAGTCTATCGACTAAGAATAGACAAATAAAATATCTATAGGAAGGCCATAGAGTTTCATTATCATCAGCAGCATGACTACGCCCACTGCACGGCAAAAGTCTTTCCCATATCTCTCATATTACCCCTGTCCAGTGCCAGCTCCAGCTATCCTGTCCTCTCAAACTTCCTAGTCTCATCCGCCCACCTAACCTTCTGCCGCGTCCTGCTACGCTTGCCTTCTTTTGGAATCCCCCCCCCCCCCCCCGTTGCCCTTAAGGACCATCGGTTATCTTGTCTTGGCATTACATGACCTGCCCAAGCCCATTTCCTCCTCTTGATTTCGGCTAGGATGTCATTAATCCGCATTTATTCCCTCAACTACTCTGTCCTCCTCCTGCCTCTTACGTTAAACCTACCATTTTACTTTCCATAGCTGGCTGCGTGGTCCTCAATTTAAGTTTAACTCTTTTCGTTATTCTCTCCGTTTCCGCCCCATAGATGAGTACCATCAAAGAGAGTGGTTAAGAAGTTAATAGAAAGGCTATATACTACTTTTATAAGGGAATTAGCCTTCAGTTGGATCAGTGGTTTGTGCAGATACAGTACCGCATTCTTCAGCGCTGACGGGTGTGGCCCAATGTTGACGGAACAGCGAGCACAAACTTTTGCAGGGAACTGAATTCGGCGGCGGTCTTCCAAAGTTTCTAGGCTCTCCCCTAGGACCTGCTCAATAAAGTTACAAAAATCAATTTTTTTCATTTCTAATGAGTGTTCTTTCGAGATGTCACTGAAGCTGGTTCTGCCAACTAGGCAGGTTTTTTTTTGACGCGATAGCGTTAGAAAGCTTGTGTCTCGGGATATCCGGCGTCGTCGTCGGTGTCGTTGACCTTGAGCGAAAAATCCCCGAAAAATCCCCAGGGAAGCAACCTAGGAGGTAGGAGGGCCAGCTAGGTCACATGATCTTGTGACGTCATCAAAACCTGCCCATCAGATTTTGAGCAAACTGCGCACCGTGGCGGGTGGCAGTTGAATTAATGATTGGTTACGAGAGGTTGCTGGGAACAGCAACCTGCTTCGCACAAGCCCCACCGGTGGCAGCACCTGCCATCGCAGAGCTGCGGCGCATCGCTTAACCACTGCACCACTGCGCCAGAAGTGGCATGAGGACTGCCAGGAATCTATGAATGTTAAGTAGACAATGCCCAATTGTACATACATGGGAATTAACCCAATAGCTATCGCGTCAAAACCCTTAAGGCGGAGCATAAGTCACCCCTCGATATTTTTTGTCATTTATAATGACGACGTTACGACGGCAGATGAACAGGGCCCCACAGACGTGACCTCCACGCTGGGAGCATCAGTCAGCAGCAGCCATATGCCTCCCAAATCTCTTGGCGGGAAGAAAGGCATTGCAGTACTACGTTTCTAAGAAAATGTTTCCAGAAAATACGAAATGAATCTACGAAAATGTTTCCAGTGGCCGTATGTATGTATGATGAATTCGGCGATGAATGTGACAATAAAGTATTTCGTTATTAAAAACATTCCATGTAGTTCTTTGAATTTGTGTACAAACCGCACCACGCTACTCTCCCTTTTTGGAATTACTGAATTGTTACTTTTTCTCTGGGCTCTAGGTCATCATGCATGTATCCCTTGTAAAACCAGCAAATGATGATGGCGAGTAAATATGAATCGTTTAAATGGGAGGGACTTTGTCCTCTTTGGAGAGCGGCTAAAGAAGGGAGAGATGTCTGCAGAGCCTTCGATCTTACCGCACCTGGCTGTCCATTTCGGTCTTTTTTTTTTCTTTTCTTCGCTATATTCAAGTTGTTCCTTACGACACGAATGCGCAGTTGTTCGGGTCTTTTGGAATTGTTTTCTTTCATTTATCTTTACAATGACAGAAAACATTGTCCCTTAATGGGATTTTGTATGTCCTCTTTATGTTCTCGCATTTACTGCTCGTGTATTGTTTTTCTCTACTGTGTTCAAATATAGCTACAGTCTTTTCCTGTGCTAAAGTTTTCAGCCCTATACATACGTGCAATAAACCGTTCGCCAGTAATTAACTGCACTAAGTTTAATTGTATTCAATGCAGGCAACTTTGATAAGTGTTGCTGGCATGTGCGTGGATGTACAAATACGTGTTTATGCACTGCTGCCCTGTACGGGCATCAGGCACCCTCAAACTGCCAATGGCAGTTTCTTTTATTTTCTGTGGAAACAAAATGTGCAAATAGCCACACGAGTGACTACCATGCTGCTACGTGGTTTGAAAATCAGCACTATATACAGGATAGAGAGTGAGGTTTGAAGGAGAGACCTCTTAATTTCGTTCCAATTGCAATATACAGTGCAATATCAGAACGCTCGACGATACGTGATCATTCATCAGCCATTTGAGACCGAGTAAAAGGAGCAATGTTTTGCCCTATTTAATGCCCGTCGGTGTCCCTGACGTCACTTTGTGAAACTGTCAAGAGGTCACAATGTGATGTCTTTTATACCTTTAAAACCAGGAACACAAATCTGACCTTTCACCTTTCGGCCCAAATGGATTTGTCTTTTCCAAGAGACCCGCCGTGGTGGTTCAGTGGTTAGAGTGCTCGGCTACTGATACGCAGTTCCCGGGTTCGAACCCGACCACGGGCGGCTGCGTTTCGATGGAGACGAAACTGTAAGGCACCAGTGGGCTGTGTGGTTTCAGTGATAGTAATAATTGGTTTTGGGGGAAAGGAAATGGCGCAGTATCTGTCTTATATATCGTTCGACACCTTAACCGCGCCGTAAGGGAAGGGATAAAGGAGGGAGTGAAAGAAGAAATGAAGAAAGGGGTGCCGTAGTGGAGGGCTCCGGAATAATTTCGACCACCTGGGGATCTTTAACGTGCACTGACATCGCATAGCACACGGGCGCCTTACCGTTTTTCCTCCATAAAAACGCAGCTGCCGTGTTCGGGTTCGAACCTGAGAACTCCGGGTCAGTAGCCGAGCGCCCCAACCACTGAGCCACCACGACGGGTATTAAAAGATCCTCAGGTGGTCGAAATTATTCCGGAGCCCTCCACTACGGCACCTCTTTCTTAATTTCTTCTTTCACTCCCTCCTTTATTCATTCCCTTACGGCGCGGTTGAGGTGTCCAACGATTTATGAGACACATATTGCGCCATTTCCTTTCCCCCAAACCCAATTAGGATTATTATTACTTTTCCAAGAGAGCGTCCAGTCGCCCCTCGGAATCTGCTGTCTCAAATCGACTCGCCGAAACGGCCGAACCGCATGACTGCTCTAAACCACGAAGTGGTGTTCGTGCCTTCTTCTTTCTATCTTTGCTCTCTATCCTTTAACTCTCCTACTTTCAGCACGCGGCAGCGAGCGTGGCTCGGCTTGAGCCAGTAGGCAGGCCCGTGCACTTTCCTTTTCTTTCTTCCTAGCAGCAACAGCCGCAGCCTTCTTCTCCATGGATATATATTCTCCCGACGCGTTCGCGACCCAAATCCGGCGCCAAGGACGCGTCTGCTCCTTCGAGCGTAAACATCGTGGTGACCTTTATACCCTACTACAACAAGAAAGCAAATAAGAGAAGTGCGAGACGATGACCGGAGTGAAAATACTTGACGAAGCGACTACGTTTCACATCGGCACGGCAAACAACTCACGCGATAAATAAAGGGTGACGTTTGTGATGTTTCCCTCGGGTGGTCAACAACGCGATCCCGTCGCGCCAAGTCTGTTCATCGAAGTCCACCTTGTCGACATCACGACTCCTGCGTCACTGGATGTTGCTTTCGTTTCAGCTTAGATGCATGAAACAGTTTGTCTTCTTCGTGTATGGAGCCGACACCTTTCAACTTCTCCTAGCATGATAAAAACATTAAAGAATGATTCGTGAATGCGAAATCAAATGAAGAGTAGTGGAGGGCTCCGGAACAATTTCGACCACTTGGGGATCTTTAACGTGCACCGTGTGCTGTGCGATGTAAGTGCATGTTAAAGATCCCCCGGTGGTCGAAATTATTCCGGAGCCTTCCACTACGGCACCTCTTCTTTCTTCTTTCAATCCCTCCTTTATCCCTTTCCTTATGGCGCGGTTCAGGTGTCCGCCGATATATGAGACAGATACTGCGCCATTTCCTTTCCCCAAAATCCAATTGTTATTATTGATGAAGAGCGTTAGCTAAGTTGTTTTCACCTATGCTTTCGACTATGATTTACATCATTATTAACGATGATTATTAACGTGCACCTTCGTTATATCCTAGTTTCACTCCAAGGTCCCAACGTTTGATAGCAACGTCCATATCATGAAACAATTCGTTTCGCACAACCCGCATCCCTCTGCGACCACAGGTACGCCCGCCACGGCCTTCCGAAGGTTGCGGCCATTACAGTTTCCAGGACCAGTGCTCGTCGTTCGTTTCGAATCCCTCGCACACATCAGGCTTCAACTCGACAAACAACATTATGCGCCCTATTGCGCCGATTCATTTAACATCACTCCAAACCCTGTGCGCCAAAAGGATTGGCCACAATTTTGTCACCAATGGCGACTCATCCAAGTGGCAGCAGTCTCGGAGCCGCTGAGACGGCACATATATATAGCTGAACGCCAGCGCCACGTAGTAGTAGTAAGTGGTTTTATTAAAATAATAATAAAAAGGAAGGAAACGATGTTTGCTAACCCCGGCATCTGCCATCGATACTGAAGCACCTGAGCTGGTGTAGCGGGGCTGCAAGCGTTCGTCACGAGCGGACGTGCGATTCATGGGCTCCGTTGACAATCTTCGATTGTGGCGGATTAGAATATTGGATCACCATTTATTTATCATCCACGAGTTGCCTTCAACGCCTGACACGGCCTGGTACCACCAGTGAGCCTGTGAGTGCCACATTTTCGGCGCTACAGCCTGTCTACTTCTCGTCACCCCGTGAGGAGCGCTAACCCTAACGGCCAAGGGGTTGGGGTGCCTTATCGCCGCGGAGACGCCGGTGCGCCCGCGGATGCGCGGCATAGCGTTCGCGCAACGCGGGTCTAACGACGCTCGCCAGTGAGTGCTCCCGCTTCATCCAGGACTGCCACGACCACGATGAATTCTCTAAGAGGCTACGACCCGACGGAGATGGACTTCAGTCATGTACCAACATCCCAGCAGCAGCTGATGCCCCCGCAGGATCTCCCGAAGGACGACAACAGCCATGGCTGGAACATATGGTCCCGGCGCAACAACGACAGAGCGGCGCAAGCTAAATCCACACCTCCCAAGGAAGAGCAGGAGAAGAAAGAACGCCGAGAGCCTCCTGCACCGAGACCTCCGCGTCTACCGAGTCTCAAGAATTTTCCATACAAAGTCATCATCCGACCTAAAACCACGGTGGATCTGCAATCTGTGGCTCCACGCTCCTACGATCTCGAATTAGGGATCCAAGCAGCCCTCAACACCCCTCTACAAGAAAAGCCAACGCTGCGCGTTGTTAGCCAGCAGAACATTATAATGGTGTGTACTCACTGTGAGGAAGACGCGTTCCGTCTCGCCAAGCTTAATTGTCTGTACCTCGACGGCAAGAGTATAACGATCACCGCCTACGTTGCCTTGCCAGAGGATGTTTGCAGGGGTGTAATACATAATATCAAGCCTGAAGTGAGTAATGACTCTATCTTCCAAGACGTCTCCTCACCCAGCCATACAATCCTGGGAGCGCGCCGACTGGGCAAGACTACGTCGGCAGTCATCGTCTTCGCCGGGCAGAAGGTTCCCTTCACGGTCAACTACGGGTGGTCAGAGCGCCGCTGCTACATCTACCGTAAAACGAGGGCTGCTTGTATCAACTGTGGAACGCCAGGTCACCGAGCAGACGTCTGCCCGAAACCCAAGGGGGCTGCTTGCCAAACCTGTGGAACGCCGAGTCCAGATGAGACGCACGAGTGTACACCCGTTTGCGCGCTGTGCAAGGGTCCACACAAGACTTACGCAAAAGACTGCAAGGAGAAATTCCAGAGACCGCTGAACAAGAACACTAGTACCGCGTCATCAAACGCGTCATCAACAACAAAACTTGAAGATCAAGAAGGCAGGAGCAGGACGAGGCAGAAGAGGCAGCCTACATCGCGACGGCGAGGAGTGTCGTCATCAGTCTCCCACTCTCGTTCCGCCTCTCGCGGCCGTTCGAGCTCAAGACGCCGGGCAACAGGCTCCAACCAGAACGCCAGTCAAGTGGAGGCGGGTAAAGAACAAGGGCAGGAGAACCTCAACAAGCCCATCGGGGCGCTGAAGAAGACGTCCTCGGGCCAGCTTTCAGATTCGAAGGTGAGCTTTGCAGAATGGCCTCCCCTTCCCTCCTCCTCCCCTCAGAATAACACGGAGTTAGCAGCACTCAAAAACGAGATAGAAAGTCTGAAAAAACAAGTGACCGCTTTAACAATCCAAAACCAAGAGCTTAAGCGAGCAACTACTCACGCAATAACGCCGGTAGCTCAGCCGACTCCTGAAAACCAAAAACAGCAGGCAGTACCTAGCTCCCAGCCTGCCTTAGGCGAGGTCTACCAACAAATCATCCAAGAACTGAGGTCCTTCAAGGAGGAGTTTCAAGCTTTTCCAATTTATGTGAACGCTCAATTCCAAGACATTCGAAATCAGATTGCAAACAACCGACGATACACGGAGACGGCAATTTCTGGACTTCGGAAGGAACCTGCGTATAAAAGGCATAAGTCGAAATTCGCTCGTACAATGCACGTGGACGAACCATCCCATACGGATTCAACATGCCAGCCAAACCTAGAGTAAAGATCTGGCAGTGGAACTGCCGGGGATACAGGAGAAAGCAGGCTGCTCTTAATCTCCTTCTATCTCAGGAATCTGACCCACCGGCAGCTATCCTAATTCAAGAACCCCACCTAATGCCTATGAAGCTCCAAGACTGTGTGACTTATCAGCACGACCAGTTAACTGCCACGTTAGTGCACAAATTATACACTGCCATATTGCACGACACTTTCGAGCCGGATGTTGCGCACTGCTATATAACTATTCTTCCTCTCCAGAGAGGAGCGGCAAGCACGCACGTATTGAATGTATACAGCCCTCCAAAAGACAGGAACGCAAAATTGGGTTCCCTCATAAAGAAATTTCTGACCTTAGCGGGCCATGCCCCCTGCGTGATTGGAGGCGACTTCAACGCACCACACCCTTCATGGGGCTACCCGGCGGCGACACCGAAAGGCAGAAAACTAGAAGTAGTGGCGCAAGAGGGGTTATCGATCCTCACCGATCCCACTTACCCTACGAGGCTGGGAAACAGTGTCAGTAGAGATACATGTCCTGACCTGACGTTCACCAAGAACATACAAAACGCCATTTGGAAGAATACCGAACAGCACCTGGGAAGCGATCACTTCATACTCTCTCTGGAGATAAGCACAAACGCGTGCAAGCGCAAAATAGGTATCGTAAGAGTTACGAACTGGGACAGGTGGAGAAAGGCCCAGGCATCTACTGCAAATACTATTACCGACCTAGAGGAATGGGTTAAAGATGAGGTGCACTCTTTGAAAGCCTTTACAAAAGAGGTCTGCACGACAGAAGATTGCCCAGCGGTCGATCCGCACCTTCTACATTTATGGGAAGCGAGGCACTCATTGACAAAGATATGGCGCAGACAACGGCTTAACCGCAAACTCAAGAAAAAAATAGAGGAGATAAACAAAAAGGCAGAATCCTATGCCATATCCTTAACCAGACAGAACTGGCATTCGCTCTGCGATGGTATTCAGGGGAAGCTAGGTGTGTCAAAGACTTGGAAGCTCCTACGTGTCCTAATCGACCCCAGCAGCAGCAAGTCGGCCACTAAAGACAGGCTCACGAAGATCGTACACACCACCCCGGGTACGGACACAGAGTTGATCGAAAAGCTCAAGACCAGGTATCTGTGCACGGACCAAGTCGTGGAACAGCCGGAGTATCCTGGACTGCCAAATCCCAAGCTGGACCTCCCACTCACGAAAGAAGAAATCAAAGCAGAAATCGCGGCCATGAGAAAAAATGCAGCTCCAGGTCCAGATCAAATAACAGCGAAGCTCTTATTTAACCTCAGCGATGACACCATCACCGCGCTGGTGGAATGCTTCAACGAGCAGCATTGGGCTACAGGAACGTTACCAATATCCTGGAAGACAGCCGAGGTTCGGTTCATTCCGAAGGCGAACAAACCGCTTAAACTGGATAATCTACGACCGATATCGCTGACCTCGTGTTTGGGGAAGCTCATAGAGAGGGTCATCAACACGAGACTGAGTAGATACTTAGAAGAAAACAACCTCCTACCTAATACTCAATTCGGCTTTCGCCCTCACCTATCGACACAGGACGCCCTCTTGTACCTGTACAAAGACCTCCTTGAGACACCTCCCAAGTCACAGACAAGGGCCATCCTGGCACTTGATTTGAAAGGAGCGTTCGATAACGTTCTACATAAAAACATCCTGCAAAGCCTCGCCGATACCAACTGTGGCGCAAGAACCTACAACTATATCAAAAACTTCTTATCAGTCAGGCAAGCCACTATAAACTTCGGTGGAATAAAATCAGATCCCATCACTCTAGGCCCGAGGGGAACTCCGCAAGGGGCGGTACTGTCACCCCTCTTGTTCAATTTGGCTATGAAAGATCTACCAGGCCTTCTTTCCGAAATCCCCGGCGTCAAACACACATTATATGCGGATGATATCACTGTCTGGTGCAACTCGGGGAGTGACGCCGAGATCGAGGAGCGTCTTCAAGCAGCAGCCGACACGGTGGACCGGTACGCCAGGGAGAGAGGTCTCCAGTGTGCGCCGGAAAAGTCCGAGTTGCTAATCCTGAAGAACCCGAGGACACCCCTAGCGCAGAACATCTCGGTGTATATAGAGAACCACCCAGTACAGAAACCCACGGAGATCAAGATACTAGGGCAGTATATCCCGCAGGGGCGACAGAACACCACCACTATGAAGAAGCTTACAACATCCACCGAGCAAATCCTCCGCATGATACATCGTATCCGAAATAAACACCATGGCATGAAGGAAAGGGACACCATCCGCTTAGTGCAAGCTTTCGTGATCTCTCGGATAATGTACGGGACGGCATTCCTTAACCTCTCCAGGTCGGAAATTGAAAAGTTGGAGGTACTCATCAGGAAAGCCTACAAGACGGCACTGGGGCTACCAAACTCCACGCCAACAGCAAAGCTCATGGCTCTAGGAGCACATAATACCCTCAAAGAGATGTGGGAAGCACATTGGTTCTCACAACTGAATCGGCTCGCACTCACAAAACCCGGCAGAGAACTGCTCGATAAAATCCATGTTAATCTGCCCTATACAATTGACCAAAGGGAAGAGGTCCCACGCGATGTGAGAAGACGCATAAACGTGCACCCCATTCCGCGGAATATGCATCCCGCATATAACACCGAGAGGAGGAAAGCAAGAGGTGAATCCCTGCAGAAGAAATGGGACAAGCAAATTAACACCCTTTACGTGGACGCAGCAGGACCAAATAATGGAGTCATGACTATTGTGGTCTCAACGCCTTCAGGGTCGATGGTGAACTGCGCCTCGGTGAAAACATCTAACCCCACTCACGCAGAGGAGGCAGTTATTGCATTAGCTGTAGCATCTAACCCCAACGCCGTTGTGCTCACTGATTCCCAGAACGCCTGTCGAAACTTCAATAACGGATTAATTCACAAGTCAGGGTTGTCATTGCTGACTAAGCATCCACCCAACCAGGTCTCAGTAATCTGGTTCCCCGGTCACCTGGAACTACCAGGAGGAAACGAAGCCGCCCACAGGCATGCCCGAGCTCTTCTATACCGGACGTCTCCCCCTGATGACCATGAAGGGTGCCGCGACCTAATAGGCTTAGCAGTGTATGCTGACAATCTTGCGCCATACAGAACAGCCAGAAAGGAGTACCCAACACCACACAAATCCCTCAACAAGTTAGAAGAGAACACCCTTAGGAGACTACAAACCAACACCTACCCAACACCAGCTAAATTACACCAGTGGTACCCTACACTATACTCTCCACAGTGTCCACATTGTGGAGCGGTAGCTAACCTCTACCATATGGTGTGGGCATGCCAATATAATCCCTTAGTTGACCCCATTCCCAACCCCTCGGAGGAGCAGTGGGAGGCTATTCTGCTCAGCGATGATCCTGACCGTCAGCACTGGCTGGTGGGGAGGGCCAGCGCAGCAGCAGCAGCCAGTGGACTACCGGACTAGGCGGTCCACCCACATGTTCGGAGACCATTGAAGAAATAAAGACGTTTGTAATCAAAATCAATGGTGTAGCGGAAATAAAGGATAGCAGGCAGATGGAGAAATTAAATGAAAGAGGGGACAGGAAGAGGGGATAGAGGGAGAGGTAATATACACAAACTATTTACACAATAAGAAATGTGTCCAGGTTGTTGGCGTGATTAGTTCATGATGGAGCAATTAAAACACACGCGCACAGCACCATGTTGACTACAACAGGAGTGGGGCGTCCAGTTGTTATCGTCCAAGGTAGAACTCGCGGAGCGTTCAGTCAGTGCACCTGGCAGAGAACAGACGGGGCATCAAGCCCGTCTGTTCGAGGAATGCACAGAGGCTCACCAAGGCTCGCTCACGAGTGTGCGCACTGCCCTGTGGCCACAATAGCGTCTTTAGGGAGTCTGGTAGTATGCCCTGTGCTTTTTAGGCCGCAAGCATATCGCGACGAGCATCGGCGACCGCAGCACAGTGGAGGAGCAGGTGCTGTAGTGTTTTCACTGCACCGCATCCGTCAGACACACCACTCGTCGCGATTCCGTGGCGCTCCCGTCGTTCCCCGGGCCACACGCAGCCAATGCGCGCGCGGAGGATCATTGCGTGTTGCGACCGCGTAAGTGCGTGAAAACCGGTGATGCTGACGATGCTCGAACCCGACGGCGGCGGCTGCGTTTTTATGGAGGAAAAACGCTAAGGCGCCCGTGTGCTGTGCGATGTCAATGCACGTTAAAGATCCCCAGGTGGTCGAAATTATTCCGGAGCCCTCCACTACGGCACCTCTTCCTTTTCTTCTTTCACTCCCTCCTTTATCCCTTCCCTTACGGCGCGGTTCAGGTGTCCAACGATATATGAGACAGATACTGCGCCATTTCCTTTCCCCTCAAAACCAATTAATATTATTATTACTATTATGACGATGCGCTCACCTCCTGCGATGCGTGGGTCGGGGTGCTGCTTTCGGAGATGTTCCTGGATGACCGCACGCACGTCCTCCAGCGCAAGGGGCAGATCGCTGGGAGGTAGTTGGTGTGCAGCAGTCGCGAGGTCGTCAGCTTCTTCGTTGCCGGCGATGCCGCAGTGACCGGGCACCCATTGTGCACGCACGGCGCATCCTCTCTGCGCGAGGCGCTCGATGCGCGAGCGAATGTCCCGCACTAGTGGGGTACCGCGGCCGTTAGATTGCAGGCGTCTGAGGGCGGCGCGGGAGTCGAAACTGGGCCGCGGAGGGCCGAGGGTGAGCAGCAGGTCCAGCCCGTGCCGAATCCCCATCAACTCCACCGTGGTGAAGGAGCCCAGAAAGGTTGCGTATTGCTGGCTGTGCAGTCGCAGGGCGGGGACGGTAGCCGCCGCTGAAAGGGAATAGCTGTCGCAGGCCACTGAGCCGTCGGTATACACTAGGAGATGGTTCTGGAGCTTCTCGTGTATGACGGCTCTAGCCAGCTGCTGCACAGCAAACAGGGGTGTGCTCCGGTTTCCCATGATGCCGACGATCTCTTGATGTACATCCGAGGCAGCAGGCCATGGCGCGCAGGGCACCACGGGTAAACTAACCGGCTCTACGACTGCGCGCGTGCGGGCGCGTGAGGGGGGTGTTCATTTTGCACGATGCTGCAGCAATCTGATAACATGAATGGCCGCCATCTTGAAAACTTGGACGGACAAGGAACATTCGCATGCGAATGTACTAAGTAATAATAATAATAATAATCATAATAATAATAATAATTGGTTTTTTGGGGAAAGGAAATGGCGCAGTATCTGTCTCATATATCGTTGGACACCTGAACCGCGCCGTAAGGGAAGGGATAAGGGAGGGAGTCAAAGAAGAAAGGAAGAAAGAGGTGCCGTAGTGGAGGGCTCCGGAATAATTTCGACCACCTGGGGATCTTTAATGTGCATTGACATCGCACAGCACACGGGCGTCTTAGCGTTTTTCCTCCATAAAAACGCAGCCGCCGCGGTCGGGTTCGAACCCGGGAATCCGTAATAGGAGCTGATGATCTTAAAAAATGGCTGGCGTTTGTACTGTACTTACATATTGCGCTTTGCTAATCACGAAATAGAGTACGGTTTTTTTTGCATGCCGACACCACCGCCACGTACCTCAAAGCGCGATTTAGAGTTCGAGGAAAAACGCTAAGGCGCCCGTGTGCTGTGCGATGTCAGTGCACATTAAAGATCCCCAGGTGGTCGAAATTATTCCGGAGCCCTCCACTACTGCACCTCTTTCTTCCTTTCTTCTTTCACGCCCTCCTTTATCCCTTCACTTACGGCGCGGTTCAGGTGTCCACTGATATGAGACAGATACTGCACCATTTCCTTTCCCCAAAATTCTATTAATTATTATTATTATTATTATTATATTATTATTATTATTATTATTATTATTATTATTATTATTATTATTATTATTATTATTATTATTATTATTATTATTATTATTATTATTATAAACAAAGGAACTCCGGCCAATGGAGATGGTATGGTACAGGCTGGGATTAAGTGCCCAGGATGTCATGCTCAGATTAAAGCACGACATCCTGAACGCTCCCGAGGACGATACATCATATAGAGCCATCTTGAGACTTGGTTTCACTAGGGCTTTTGATAATATTGAGCACATAGCGGTTCTCAAAGGCCTCAATTCGGCTGGAGTGGGAAGCAAGTGCTTCAACTATGTCAGTGATTTCCTCACCTGCAGGATTGGATTGGATTGGAGCAAACTTTATTCGTGCCTGCAGTTGGGCGCTCGCACGCCCCGACGATGGCCTACGTCGTCTACGAGGTTCCCGTTACTCGGCGCGGGTCTCCGCTCGCCGTTGCCGGCTCGCTGGGCCCCTGCCTTTCCAGCACCCCGAGGACCTGCTGGACGGCCTATAGCTGTTGTTCTTGGTCGTTGCTTTTCGCGGCTGCCTCCAGCCGCGGTGGGATTGTTCTTTATCTTGCTTCCTTTAGATTTTTGATGCAGTCCCACAAGATGTGCGTGTGATCTGCCGTCTCCCTCCGGCAGACTGTACACGTATCGGTCGGGTAGGTCTCGGGGTACATGCGATGCATCAGTCCCGGGCTCGGTAGCGATCCGATCTGGAGCTGTCTCAGTAGTACCGCCTCCGCTCGACTCAGCCTCGGGTGCGGGGGTGGGATGAGTCCTGCGAGCCAGGCGGTAGGCCTTCGTGATTTCGCTGTAGTCCGTCATGCGGTCCTTGGCTCCGAGCCACGTCGGACGGTGTGTTGCCGGGACGCGGTTGGTTAGCGCTCGCGCCGCTGCGTGTGCCGTCTCATTGTGGTTCGCACTGCGTTCCGACGCGTCGCCCGCGTGCGCCGGAAACCACTTGATTCTTACTCTTCTGTCTTGCAGTTTGGTCGCTCGTAGTACGCGCTCGGCCTCCCTGCAGACTTGGCCTTTGGCGAAGTTTCGCACCGCCTGCCTCGAATCACTCAGCACCGTGTAGCAGTCTGCGTCGGCGATGGCCACCTCCTCCGCTTGTTCCGCTCCGGCGCTTTTCACGCTCGCTGCCGTCCTCGTGGCGCCTGGTCGACGCCTCTATGACGACCGCTGCGAAGGCGTTCCGTTGGTATTCGGCCGCGTCCACGTACCGCGCCTGCTCGTCGTTGGCGTGCAGGTCGATGAGAGCCTTGGCCCTCGCCGCTCTTCTTCCCTTGTTAAACTCGGGGTTCATGTTCTTGGGTATGGGGTCGATTCAGTGAAACTCAAGTTCGCTTCGTGGGACTCACTCAGGTCCGAGCACTCGGCTACTGATCAGGAGCGCCCGAGTTTCAACCCGACATAATAATAATAATAATAATAATAATAATAATTAATAATAATAATAATAATAATAATCTTTGTGAGCTTTTGAACCCGAAAGCACCTGGTCGTGCTGGCCGACGGCACCTGGCCGTGGCTCGCGAGCTACGGCTCGCCGTTCTGTTCTGGGCTGAAAAACAGCAGTGACGGACGGCGAGGTCGCCGCATGAACGTTATCGGCGAGATCAGCTAGGCGGTCGAGGGTGACGTCACAGGCCGCCGCAAGGAAAGGCGGATGGTCTGGGGAAGGCGTTGGAAGAAAAGCTCTCGAAACAGTGCCGAGTGGTTGCGGATATCTCTTGAGCCGATCACACATTGTGTCAAAAAGCCACACACACTCGTGCTGTGCATTGCACATCGTCGTCCATATCAATTTCCATCTGCGGCGCGAACAGATCAGATAAGCTTAACCTTCTGCAGCGCGAACAGATCAGATAAGCTTAACCTCGGTCATAGCTTAACCTGAGTCCATTATCCCAGCAAAGCAAAACCCATCCAGGAAAGCAAAGCCATGAGCCAACCAAGGTAAACACATGCGTTCGCGCGTCTACACGGTTTAACTACGTCTCAAATCCCTTTCACTTTATTAGCATGTGTTGTAGTAGAACAGACTGGCTTCGGCCAACGCATGGCCAATGCAATCGCCAGTGAGTGCAAAACAAGGAGACCCCATGTAACGGCCAACTTTTTTGGCCATTTTTTTTATTGCAACTTAATAAATTTCAAGGCACACAAACAACAATGTTGGCACCCCCATTCTTCGGACAGCCCATGAAACAACAAAACCAAGGAAATCCTTCGTCTTGCGAGCCTGCAAGAAAACAAAAGGTGCAGTTAGTGGCGGCTTGGCTGACTTAAACTTATCTCGAAATTATTCCGTCGAATTTTAATCAAAGGCAGCCCGAGCCTCTAACAACGAACACCACCGATTAATAATTGCTCATAACAGCCTCGCGGAGCTACAACTGAAATATACTGATCATGCATTTCTTCCAAGAAAATAAACCCTTTATTTCATTGTTTCCGATTGTTTTCTATTGTTTTCGATCGCAAAGAACGGTTTTTGATCTCTATGTTCATCACATTGGTATCTATAGAGAATGCTGCAAAACAGTGATAAGTGGCACACACAGCGATCTCAGAGAACGTTCTCCGAGATCCATGCTTCCGCTCGAAAAGCCCAATGGCGCCTAAATAGGGGAATAGAAAACAACCCACCGCTATGAATTGAAGTCTCACCATTATACACTATTCATGCAGTGAACACTGTCAGCGCCTTTGTAGGACATACTGCGCATCACCATTTAATGTCTTGTAGCGTTACTTGTCCATGTACCTCAGCCCAAATTAACTGCCCATTTATGCCTTGATCCCATTTAAAGTACTTTTTATGGTTTCACTGCTATAACGACATTTTCTGCGCTTCTCTGCTTACGACTTCCTCGCCTCAAGTCCCTTCCCTATGCAGAGTATACTCTAAACAGAAAGGAGTAAAAAGGAAGTAAGAAAGAGGAGTAATCTGTCCTGCGTGCTAGAGGGCCGTTTAATCTCTTCTTTACTCCTATATGGGCATATATTGGTTTTTAGAGTGTAGCATGCCAGCTAAAATCTCTGGTTTAAATTAAAGGGCTTCTCCCTCTCTATCGCAAAGAGACACCCGCCAGGCTTGACAATTATCTGACGCTATGCATTTGAACGTCGCGAAGGCTGCGGTTTTCTAAAGTTGGATTGCATTTTTGTGCAGCTACGAAATGCTCTCAAGCAGCACAAATCCATTTAAATTTAGTTCAGGTTCTTCTCTGCCTGCCCTATATACAGCATGTATGAGTATAGCAAGCAGGCCACATGCAGCGAAAAAAAAAGAAGAAAATATCCCCGAAGACTGGTCAATAGCGTTTTGTTAAGAGCAGAAAAAAAAATATATCAGGCGCATGTACATTCTAAGCAAAAGTTTGGATGTGCGCTCATAGAAGATGCAGAGCTGACCTAAGCGCAATTAAACAAGCACGTGAAAGCGACACAACACAGGGCAGGCGCTGGGTGTTCATGTCCCTGTTCAGTTGCGCCTCTGTGATGTGTAGCTTAGAATGAACCAAATTGAACAACCTTAAATTTCGGTCACAGAATTTGGATCAAAATTCTCTAGTTTTAAATTTCGTCTTGTGGTAAACTTCTTGTTTAGGTAACACAAAAAGAAATTACAACCGACTACTTTTTTTTTTCGGCGTAGAGGAATTCGAAGCAGCGGCCCTGAATGCGGGCAGAGCAGCACTTGACAGTTAAGTCGTCTCTCACTCCAACAAAACGCATTAAAAAATGTTGCTATATGGCATTCGTGAAGCGCCGATCTTTATCGTCCATCCCATGCATACCGCTTCACCTGCGCCTTGAACACACGACATTGCGACGCCAGGGTGGACGCGAGAAGATGTCCACTGCGTGTCACGTTTATATTGTCCTCTACGTTTTGCGCACATGTCCAACATTCTTGGACAAGTATTTTGAAAATTGCGAAACTGATAATACCGGTATAGAAATGTTTAAGGTCCATTCTTCCGATATCTAGAAAAACCTTCCTTTTATAGTGTTTCCATCGCTCGCATCGAGCAGTTATGACTGTAATAGAAAATCAATGAGGAACACTTTGGACTGTAGCAAAAACGTTAATAGCAAAAACTGCAAGCCTGCAGGCGGGAGGTTGGGGATATATTTATGGTTGTAGTAGAATCTTACAATATATGAGGACCACTGCGCTCATAATACCCTCCCTATACCCTATGTAACACCCTCCCTGCAAAGGCCTTTAAACGTTTTCCCGTTCAAAAATGCTTTTCTCCAGAACTGTTGGGTATGACGTCAGTGGTACTCCTCCAGGCTCACCGTAACCGGAATGCAGGGGCAGCGGAGAACCTCCTCCATTACACGAAGTACATGGAGGCCTGCAGTTCCTGCAGCACCTTGACGGCCTCCACGTATTGGGCAGTGGTCAAAACTGCATCCCCGCCGCCCTCAGGCGACTGCCTGACAACGCCGGACGTTTCCAGCTTGCTGGCGATGTGCTGTTTTGCGCGGAAGGCGGCCAGGTGCGCGTAGTACACAGGGGCCGGGATGCTCACGCTCCTTGCACACCGGGAGTATGTGTGGCACAGGTAGAAGCTGAGCTTCTGCAGGTCATCCGCGCTGAACTTGGAGTCATCCCACACGATATAGTAGTGGGCCGGCCGGCTGGTGCCCTGCGGGTGCACCGAGGGGTACATTTATTCACATGCGAGAATTCCGGGGGCCGTGTCGGTTTGTGTCGCGTCGTGTCGTGGTATGTGGTGGTGCGGTGTGGTCCTGCTTGTGGTGCGATGTGATGTGGCGTGGTGTTTGCGGTTTAAATGCGCCATTACGTGGGAATGAGAGTGTTTAAACGCAATATACAAAAACCGGCAGTGCCCATGAGCACAACATGCGCTTGCCCTGCTCCTAATGCTGCATGCACAACATGTTTCAGGCTTTATCTGGCCTTAGATGCCCGCGCGCCACTAAATACAGTGAACAACTATTATTTCCTGGCTGGCTGTCATCAGCGCATTAGTCGGTCATCGTCATCTATGTCGCTGTTCCGACATCGGGACAGCCTAAAAAACGAGGCATACAAGCCGACACGACTATTTAAATAAAAAATCAATTTTGACCGTTTTTTTGAGACTTCGAAGCCGCTTCCCGCTTTAACGTACGAGCTAAACATCAAGCGCTTCTCTTTTCACCCAACCTTATGCATTCATTGTCTCAGTAGACGCCACCTCGAGAATAAAAACCAATGACCACATTCACATGACAGCATCACTCTGCACTGGCCCTAAAGGCCCCCCATGCGCAACTTTCGTACCGCTTCCCCAAAGTCGAACATGATGTCACAGTCACACACAGAGCTCCTGGTGGCCTAAACGTAAAGCGGAAAGCTTCCGTCACAGTCTCGCGCGTAGGTGATCTCGAAGGCCATGCTTCCGTTTCCTCAAGATGTGGAAGGCCTACACCGCAGGCGCTCCTGGAATTTGTAGCGCACTAAAGACGCGACGCGACTGTGGCGACGCCGGCGCCCGGACTATTTCCTCCGAAAATTCATAAACGAAAACACCGCCGACATTTGTTCCCACTGACAATCGCAACAAGAGCGGAGAAGAGGACGCCTACCTGGATGCCGAAGTGGCTGCAGAGGAAGAAGTCGAAGTCCAGCGGGTGCGTGACCACCGAGTCTACGGTCGTGCCTGGTGGGACGTTGCGACACTTGCCCACGCCGTCGCGGTCGTTGGCGGGCATGAACCGCGTGTGATGCCGCTTCTGGACCACGATGAACGTCAGTGGTGGCTCGTAGGTCTCGTTGGGAGACAGTTCCCTGCACGCTAGCCGGATGGCGCTCACCTGCGAGATTTGAGAGCCGAAACAAAAATGTCGGTCAAGGCTGAAAGGTCATTCGAATCATCACGATATCTACATAGTTCAGAATGTAAACCAAACAATTTGGACGTTCAAGAACTACGCTGTCGTATCTTATACATTTGTCGTTTGACAAAAAGTGTACGGCGAAGAGCAGCGTTTTTTTTAGCAATGCTATTATCGGTTGTACTCTGGTTAAACAAGCCGTTTAAGCTACCGTTCAGTTCAACGGAAGTGCAGCTTTTCCAACCAACGCTGAAATGAATAACAGACGGCTGCAGTTACTCGGCACACTCCGTTAAATTGAGTTCACGCGGTCCACATTCTGGATCACGTGATCGGTTTGTACATAACTCTGGGCATTGACACCCTAGTTGACTTCACTGAACTAAAATTTCTGAGCAAGCTTGGTGTTTGAGTATGCCTAAAGTGAACAAGCACACAGAGCTAAGAAAATTCAGTATAGGAACGTCGGGCTTCACCGCTCAGCCGTAGTTTTCCTGGTGCCATTTCGCGAGATATTTTTTCCTGGCTACACTAATTCGAATATAGTCGGATACAACTCAAGAATAAAGCCGCTTTTCTCTGTAAAAGGAGCCCCTTCCAGCCAATGGCGTCGGCTTATTCTCACGAACCTGCAATGTTGACAATGCGGCGAGCGCCGTGACTGTGACAATAGTAACAATATTCTCCCCTGTGCGGGAGGAGACTAACCCCTTTCATCTAGCATTCGCTACGTGGTTACCCAAGCAGGCTCATGAGAATGGGTCTACGCCATTGGCTGCAAGAGAGTCCATTCAGGGGGAAAAGCCGCTCGCTTCTTGAGTTGTATCCGACTATAATGGAAGTTGTAGTTGTACTTATATTAACCAGGATAGAAAGATGTGGCAGCCGGAAATGCCGCCGACTGGGCCGATGCAGCGGGTCAGTAGACTGGTCTAACTGCAACCCCCTACTGAGCTGAGATCTCAACAGCAGGTGGCGCTGCTTTTTATTACCCGTGCCACACGCGCACTACAAATAACCTCAGATGTTTGTAGCCTTAAGTTTGCCTATGCCATTATTTTCGGAGCTGGCGCTACACGTCCAGATTTAACGACATTATCATTTATTGGCAGATTTATTGACATTACGGATTCGCGACTAAACAGAGGAGATTACAGTCCAATAAATGACGAAATTCAAATGTTTTCTGATAATATTCTGACACCCTCTTTTCAATATAGGTCAGAAGAAGATAACCGCGGGTTCAATTTAGAGACAAGCTCGCGAAATAGTAGCCAAACATGTCCCGCTTATCACGCTATCAAATCATAAACCTAACACTTGCTTTACAAGAAAGCATCAACGCGTGAGAAATAAGAAAAAAACGGTTGTACAAAAATACAAAGCACGAATGTTCGCCCTGCGCGCGGGGTAAATATAAAACCAACCTAA